>VZQC01013236.1:886499-897356 GCA_009823505.1 Rhizomys pruinosus | reverse complement strand
CTCTCCTAAGACTAGAAAGGAGAGAGTCCCTCTATCTAGAAAGTCCCTCTATTTATCCACCTTCCCAGCCCAGGTTGCATGGCCTCAGTCTATTGGTATCATCTGGCCTGATCTTGTATACAGGGTGCACCTGCACAGCTCAAACGGTGAGTGTGGCTTTACTTAGAGGTAGGAGGGAATCAGGTGTTAATCATAAGACTCAGGTGTTAGTCATAAAACTTTGCTAAAGTCTCGGGTGCCTTCTTAGGACTGTCGCCACACCCGCTCCCCACAATTTGTGGATGTTAACATCAAATCCCCAGATGAAAGACAAGCTGAAGCTGGGCATGGTGGTGCACGCCTTCAATCCTAACACTTCAGAGGCAGAGGCAGGCAGATCTTTGTGAGTTCAAGGCCAGCCTGGTCTACAGAGTGAATTACAGGACAGCTGGGGCTACAGGGGAAACCCTGTCTGGAAAGACCAAAAAAAAAAAAAAAAAGGCAAGGCAAGCTGAACAACATTATTGTTATATTTCTCTTTATCTGAAAGCAACTATGTTGTTACAATGTAAATCTCTTAACAGGCTCTAGAATGGATCCACCCTTACTTTCAGACACTGTAATTACTGTATATGAGTGGAAAGTATGCATTTATATTTTAGAGTAATATAAAATTAAAGGAAGAAAATGTGAAAGAAAACTCAAAATACATGTACTTTTTCAAAAGCAAAATGAAGCTGGTGAAATTAATTTTAATAATATATTTCTTTTATATTAAACATATTGTTTCAACATATAATCACTCTAAAAATAGCAAATATATTCTACTTTTGTCTTTTTCATTCTATGTATTTTATGATTTCAATTCAAACTGATCGCATTTCAAGCACTTATAGACCAGAAGTAAATTCAAACTGCTTCCTGGCCACATTAAGTTCAAATACATAAGCGTGGTATAAGTTCACATGCTTTTTATGTGGACAGTAGTGATCATTTTGGATAGCATTGGTCTAGAGGAAAAGGTGTAATCCAATACTAATCACAGTTGAGTTCAGTACTGTGTTCAAGCTCTGTTCTCCATGACAATCTGAACTTCACTTTCCTCATCTGCAAAATGGGACTTATCCTAGGCTTTGTGTGTGTGTGTTGGTGTGATAAAATACTAGCCCAACCCAACTTGGAGAGGAATGGGTTTATTTGGCTTACAGCTCACAGTCCCTTATTGAGGGGAGCCCAGGCAGAAACCTGGAGGCAGGAATGAAAACACAGACCAGGGAGGAACACTGCTTACCTGGCTGGGTCCTCTGGACTTTGCTCAGCCTGCTTTCTTATACAAGCCAGGATTGCCTGTCCAGAGGTGGGCTGGGCTCTCTACATCACTCAACAATGAGAAAATCCCTCAGAGTCATGTGTCACTGGCCAGGCTGATAGAGGAAGCTCCCCAATTGAGGTTCCCTCTTCCCAGGTGTGTCAACTGAAGCTATCCAGCAAATGCTGATTATAGCACTTCACAATGCTTGAGGAGAACTATAGAGCTATATAGAACTATCTATAGCACTGTAGAGAACTATAGCAAGTGGAAGTGTTAAGTGTAAGGCAATGTGAAATATATGTGCTTCAGAAACATCATACTGTACCCCCCTAAGATGTACAATTATTATCAACTTTATTATTTTTATTTTGTATGTATGACTATATTGCCTGCAAGTGTGTAAGTGCATCCATGGCAGCCAATACCTGGAGAGCTCAGAAGAGGGCATTCGATCTCCTAGAACTATAGTTATGGACAGTTGTTAGCCACCATGTGGGTGCTGGGAAACAAACCTTGGTCCTCTGCAACCTTGGTCCAGTGCTCTTAAGTTTTGAGCCATCTCTCCAGCTCCTAATTATTGTCAATTTTTAAAAGTTAAAGTTCCAGCATTCTTTCTCTGCTCTTCCTCTCCATCAATATCAGTTACTTTGCAATGGACAAGAGGTCAAGTACAACCAACCTTGTCCACGATAGAAAGATCCTGTTTGTCTGCTGCTACTGTAAAAAGACCTGGGAGGAGTCTGAGCAGAGGACACTTCATGAGAGCACTCAGCTATGTGTTGTTGAAGATCAGTGAGGAGAGGGTTTGGCACATCTCCTCCTGGAAGATTAAGAACAGAAATGCAGCAAGTCAACAGGAGCATCTCTTAAAACAACAAGGGCTGGAGAGATGGCCTAGCGGTTAAGAGCACTGACTGCTCTTGCAGAGGACCCGGGTTCGATCCTCAGCACCCACATGGCGGCTGAGAACCATCTGTAACTCCAATTCTAGGAGAACTCCAGTTCCAGGGGAATCCAACACCCTCTTTTGACCTCCGTGGCATTGCACGACACGGGTGCACAGACTTACATTCAGATAGTACATTCGTACACATAAAAATAAATAAATAAATAAAATTAAAAACAACAACAACAACTATGGATCCAACTAGAGATGGACTGGTCTCTTTTAAGGAGAATGGGAGGCTGAGATAGCAAACTGGCAGCAGGGCCACATTCTGTGACATTCCTGCCAAGAACCAGATTCTGGGCATGAACAATAGGTGCTCTGCATGTGCACACACTCACCTGCACACATGGCACACACTCATGCAGCACACACTCACCCTTACACACACACACACACAGCTGCTGAAGAGGGTCCCCACCGTGCCTGGCCTGAATCCAGGATGCTAGCTCCGAACTCTTTGTGTGTCCCACACTCTTCAAGAATAGGGAATAGACCACAGTTCTCCTTCCACAGACAAAAACACAGTTCTGAGGCAGCAGCGAATTCCTGCCTGAGGATACATATCTCTGGGCTGATTAAGTAAACAGGGCTTAATTAAATTAAAGAAGAATCAGAACCTGCCTTTACCATGCTGGCCCAGCAGAGTCCCTCATGAATCTTTCATTTCTATTAATGACTGATTGCCTGTTTTGGGGCTTGCTGTAAAGCAAAAGGAGCTTATGCCTGCATTAAGGACCTCTGGGTAGAAACAGCCCCCTCTGATCAGAGGAGAGCAATGTGGGTTTTTATTCAGAGGACCAGGAGGTTCTAGAAGCTTTTCGGTGTGTTGGATGGTGGCAGAGTTGAAGCATCACCTGCTTTGCCCAGCACATGTGATGAGGCTGTTGTTCTAAAGCAGATACCAACCAAGACAGACCCAGAGTGGAAGTTCAGCCCTGGCTGATTGTGGTACAGATATGCATAGGAAACTCCAAGAGCTGGACTTGGAATGGGGGTGGCTGCTGCCAGGAGCCAGCGAGGAGAAACAAAGCACTTGCTGCAAATAATCTTCCCGGAGGAGGAGCGGCAGGAGATAATGAAAAGGCAACTGTGTCAAACCCCAAGGAGCAGAGAGGCCACCTTCCTCGCACAGCAGGGCACAGCTCCCTCTGCCTTCACCAAGCCAGGTCTGGGGACAGGGTTGCTCTGCACCGCTTCTTGCACTACCAGCAGCCCTGTTTATTATGATTTCTGGCCCCTGTGCTGGAGAGGAGGCCGTGGACGATTGCAAGGATAAGGGAACCTCTCCAGGGGTGAGCTCAAAGCATGCGCCCATCTAAATTTTAGATCAGGAACAGATGCGCAAAGTAGCCTGGTCTCCATCTCCCGTGAGCAAGAGCCAATCACACACCTCAGGGTGGGAGTGGGGTTGTCTCTCTCCTCTCTTCCTCTCTTTCCAGGACATGCGCCTCTGGCCCTACTTCTCTGTTGCTAAAAAGGGAAGGACAAAGAGGAGAACTGCACCCGCTGTAAGCTCCAGTGGGAAGTCTTTGGGGAAGGCAGTTGAAACTAATGGGCAAGCTGTGGCCTTCATTCATCCAAGCTGCCGCCCAGAAATATGAGAGGGGCCGTGCAATCTATCACTGTCCTCCGGGTGTGCCACCAACACTGCTGACAGTGGTGTTTTCTGGATTCAAACTTACCCTCATCAGCAGGACTTTTGTTCAGATTTCTTCCAGACATCATGCTTACATCACCGTGCACACTCTTGCAGCCCCACAGGGCTGTCATGTAGCTCATCTCTTATTCCCTCCTGCACACGAGCCCAGGCTCTTAGCCACAGCTGAGTTAGACTGCTGAGCCTATGCCCTGGTCCCCTGTTCCTCTTCTAAGCCCTCACCTGAGCCTGGAATACCTCTCCACTAGCATTCTGACAGGCAGCAGACATAGCCTGACCTCCTGATCAAGAGTTACCTACTCAGTGAAGCTTCCCAGATTGTTCCTCCAGCTCCCTACATTCCAGCCCTCCCCACAGACTCCGCAGGGTGGTAAAGGCCAAAGGAAACAGTGCAGTCATTACACATGGGGATTCTACCACCTGGAGAAGTGTGCGGGGGGGTGTCATGGCTGACCACACTTCGAGCACATTAAAAAAACATTTAAAACCCAAGGGCCTAGGACTTTTAGTTCAAAGAAATAGATGCGACACCCAGCTTTAGCTATTCTAGCTAGAGAGGATTCTGCTAGAATACTTGAGATTTTAAAATCTTGACCAGATGGAAGAGTATTAAATAGGAGCTGAGCGACAGAAATGGCAGACGAGGCAAAACCACACATGTGAGAAGTGAAGGTGAGGACAGGGTCACTAACTGGAAGTCAGTGCTCTCCACCATCTCAGCTTTCCAAACACCTGGCCAGATGGTTGCATCCAAGTTTTGATAAAGTAAAGCTGAAATGTTCTCTTTACAAGAAGTGTGAGCAGGGCTGGAGAGATGACCTAGCGGTTAAGAGAGCCAACTGCTCTTGCAGAGGACCTGGGTTTAATTCTCAGAACCCACATAGCGGCTGAGAATCATCTTTAATTCCAGTTCCAGGGGAATCCGACGCCCTCTTCTGACCTCTGCGGCATGGCACGACACAGGTGCACAAACCTACATGCAGACAGTACACTCATACACATAAAAAATAAATAAAATTAAAAAAAAAAACAATCAATCAGAGATGGAAAGAACCTAAATACTTGTCTAAAAGAAAAGATACTGGTATGTATCATGATATATACATGCAGTTGATTACAGGGATTTAAAAAAGTGAATCTATCATGATCTTCAGCATAGCTAACCTCACAAATAGATAGACTGTGCTGTTGCATTTAAACAAAGTTCAAAACTAGGCAACTAAATTATGATGTTAGGCTAAAGATTTGTGATCGGCCTTGTGTGAGGTGTTCTGGCTATAAAACAGAGAAAATTATGGTTCAGACCTTAGGTAGTGTTTACCACTGGGGAGAAGGGAAGGCCTCTAGGGAAGCTTCTGGGTTGCTGAGAATGGTCTATTTTTGATCTGTGATGTCTTCACTTGAGATGATTTATTGAGTTGATTATGTTTTCTGTAAGTAGATCAAGCAGTAAATATTTATTAATCACCCAGCATGTATATGCAAGATGTGATGGGTGCTGTCTCTCCTCTTTTCACCCCCTTGGTAATGTCACCTATGTCAATGGGACCTCATTGTTACTAATCAGTCCAGGGTCAGCACAGTACCTGAATGCAGGAAGGCTCTGCAAGTCCACTCTGAGAGTATAAAGTAGGACTCAGATATGTCAAACCCAGATGTCCTTTCAGTTTGATTGACAGAGTCCACTTCAGTGCTTCCAAGTTCAGAACAGCTTTGCTATGGCACATCAAAATTCCCACAGGTAAACGCTTCCCTTCTGAGCAGTGGGCCTCAGCTCCAAACTGAAATGCCTGTCCCTCATCAGGTCTCCGACTCTCCCATCTTGACCTCACAGTTGGCAGGGAGCTAAAGAAAGAGCTGGGATCGCAGGATGCCGAGTGAGTAGGAGGCGAGGTCAAGTCTAAACTAGAAGATCATTGTGCTCCGGCTACACGCTAACTACAGTACTTATTTTTTGAATAATAAAGTTGGAAGAACAGCAATACACCTGTTCATGTTGGAGGAGGATTCATTTGCATAATCAAATTGTTGTTGGCATCAATGTGTGTGAGCACCTTGCCTAGATCCAGATGGAAGCCTGATCATTATAAAGTTAAGACATAAAAGTATTTTGACTTGCAGAGGTAATAAAATTGTAAGCAAATTTTTATTCTGTTCTTTTTAAAAATATTTTACTTATGGGGCTGGAGAGATGGCCTAGCGGTTAAGAGCACTGACTGCTCTTACAGAGGACCCGGGTTCGATCCCCAGGCCCCACATGGCGGCCGAGAACCGTCTGAAACTCCAATTCCAGGAGAACTCCAGTTCCAGGGGAATCCGACACCCTCTTCTGACCTCCACGGCATTGCACAACACGGGTGCACACACCTGCATGCAGACAGTACATTCATACACGTACAGAAATAAATTTTTAAAAAATTTACTTATTTTTTTAGCTTTATGTGTATGAGTGTATTGCCTGCACATGTGTAAGTGCACCCATGTTGTTCAATGGCCAAGGACTCAGAAGGTTCAGATTCCAGGGGAACTGGAGTTATAGACAGATAATTGTTAGCTGCCATGTGGGTTCTGGGAATTGGACTGGGGTCCTAGGCAAGAGAAGCTGATGCTCTTAACCACTGAGCCATCTCTCAGGCTCTGAAAATGTTTATTTTGAAATAACTATTACTTTATGTTTTTATTATTATCTTTATTATGTTTTGTCTATGTAATCAATAATAACAATAAAAATTAAAATAAAAACCATTATTTTTATTTTGAGATATAGCTCAGTTGGCAAATCACTTTCTTACTATGCATGAAGCCCTGGGTTTGCTCACCAGCCAGCACTGCATAAACTGGGTGTGGCCACAGGTACATGCCTATAATCTCAGCGCCCAGGAGGTAAAGACAGAAGGATCAGGAGTTCAGGACCATCCTTGGCTTCATAGGGAGTTTGAGGTCAGCCTAGGATACATGACCCTGTTTTAGAAATAAATAAGCAAACAACCCCAAAGCTACTCCACCCCCAATTAAGTAATAACCTTCATTGGCTGGATATTCGAACAGAAGAAAAATGAAAACCACTAAACCAACATTTACACAAATTACATGGAGCCAGTTCTTAACTAGCTTGAAAAGCCAACCAGGGAATGTGGTCAAATCTGAATGTGGCATTTGTGTATTTTCATGTGTCAGTAACATAAAAATAACCTTCCAGTTATAAATATGAAACTGAGTACAGATCGAGTTTCAGCATCTTGTCAGTGTTGGATGTAAAAATCTGGCACTTCCTGCTGAAAATATTTCTTTGGGTTTATTTAACATATGGCCTCCAGCTACTGAGAAGGTTTTTGTTGTTATAAGGTGGTTTCTGAGTTGATAGATGAGTGTTTTAATCACAGTCTGGTAGAAAGCTGGCCACTGTGCATATCAGAATGCATTTGGTTTCCTTGTGAAGGAATATATTTAAATGGAAAAACTTCAACATTATATTCATTTTTAATAAAATATTTATCAATCCTTACTATGATAGAGTGTACATGCAGTGATCTGGACTTAGAAACTCATTATAAAAATATTATACACAGCATTAGATTCAGAAGATAGTTCAAAAGAAAAAGCATATATGTACCACTGTAAGTAGTAGCCTAGTTCACTGAAGGTTGAGTACAGAGCCTTGGTACAGGTTAGCAGGGCACATGGAGGCAGGAGAAGAAAAGGAAGAAAAGACAGAAATGAGAGGCAGATGAAGAAGGCAGAGGAGGAAGAAGATAGAGGAAAGATGACAGAAAAAGGAAAAACAAGTAGAAAGAAACAAAGAGCTAAGGAAGGAAAAGCCATCCCTGTACTTGGGGATGTTTCCTCGGCAGCCTCCCTGCCCCACCCCTGCGTCCTGATGCCCCTCACAGCTTTCCAGGCCCCTCAGTATTCCTTGTTCACTTTAAGCTCCCCATGGAGGGGCCAAATCCAGCAGGAGTTGTCTCTAAACATCTTTCTTTTGTTTCTGAAAGATCTTGAACTCACTGTTGATCTCAGCAAAACCATCTGACCAAACAATCTAAGCTATGAGTGACTAGCAATATTTGAGTGTAGGTGGAGATACCACAGCCTGCATGTGGAGATCCTGGGACAACCTCAGGTTGTCAGGGGTCAGTCCTTGCCTTCCATCCTGTTTGAGACAGGGTCTCCTGTTCACTGTTGTCAATGTCAGGCTAGCTGGCCTGGGAACTTCTGGAGGGTTTCCAGTTTCTGCTTTCTATCTCTTGCTGTTGGAGTACGGGGATTACAGACACATCTGACTGAGTCTAGCTTCATGTGAGTTCTGATCTGAACTGATGCAATTGACTTCTCAGAATGAACGAAGTGTGAGAGTACTTGTGTTCCATGAGGCTGATTACGTAGTACTCCAAGCTTCAAAGAAGTTCGCAGTAGGCAGATAAACAGAATCACTTTCATTCATGAAGTTTGCCACTTTGCCATTGTGGGCAGTGCAATCCCTAGGCAGGCGGGCATGGCCTATATAAGTGGCTGAGCAAACCCCGGGGAAGCAAGCCTATAAGCAGTGTTCTATCATCTCCTGCATCTAGGCTCCTGTCTTGGCTTTCTTCAGGAATGGACTGCAACCTGTAAGTTAAAATAAGCTTTTTCTTTCCAAGTAGGTCTTGGTCAGTGTTTTACCACAGCAACAGAAAGTAAACTAGTGCACAGACTGATAGGGAGAAGGGGTTCTGGGTATTGGGGGTAGAGGCACTTAATTCAGACTAAAGTGGAGTCAAAAGGTGATATTCCCTTCCCCTATTTCCTCTTCTCCTGGGCTCTCTCTTCTGTTTTAGTGGTGTTTTTGTTGTTGTTTGTTTGCTTGTTTTATTTTCAAATGATTAGTTCTTGTTATTTTTTAATTTTTATTTATTTTTTAAGGGATTCTACAATATAAGAGCACAGTTGTTTTCAGATCACATTGATGTTACTCAGTTTGCCATACAATTAGGTAATTGGTGCTAACATCCACAGATGAGGGATACCATTCGTCGTTTGTTTTTCTGGGACTGTGTTACTTCACTCAGCATAATATCTTCTAGCTCCATCCATTCACCTGCAAAGGTCATGATATCATCTTTCTTTACTGCTGCATAGAACTCTGTTATGTAGATGTACCACATTTTCTCTATCCACTGGTCAATTGGGGGGCACTTGGGTTGGTTCCAGCTCCTTACTATTGTGAAGAGAGCTGCAATAAACATGGCTGTGCATATATCTCTGCAGTAAGATGAGTCTTGTGGGTACATACCCAGGAGTGGTATATCTGGGTCAGGTGGCAAGTTCATTCCAAGTCTTCCAAGGGTTCTCCACACTACTTTCCATAGTGGCTGTTCTAGTTTGTCTTCCATTGTTGTGACAAAACACTCTGACCAACACCAAGTTGGGGAGGAAAGGGTTTATTCAGCTTACATCTCCTGGGTCACAGTTCATCACTTAGGGAGTCCAAGGCAGGAACTCAGTGAAGGAACCTGGAGGCAGGAGCTGAAGCACAGGCCATGGAGGAATACTGTTCACTGGCTTGCTCCCCTGGCTCATGCCCAGCCTGCCTTCTTATACAGTACACAACAACCTGCCCAGGGTGGCACCACTAATTGTGGGCTAGGCCCTCCCACACTGCTTGACCATCAAGACAATACTCCACAGATGTGGCCACAGGCCAATCCAATGGAGCCAATTCCCCAATTGAGGCTCCCTCAACCCAGGTGTGTCAAGCTGACACTAAAGCTATCCAGCACAATTGACCCCTTGTCAACTTGACACACAAAACACATCACTATTAAACCACTACCTTTCCAGTTCTTATCCCCAAAGTATGATGTTAACATTAATCACAACCTAAGACAGTACAACTTTAAAAGCCCCCAGTCCTTAAAATGTCCAAACAAAAGTTCACAGTCTGTTAAAAGTCCTTAACTGTGGGCTGCTGCTATAAAATCCAAAACAAGTACTGTCTTATTTCAAAGGGAAGAATCAGGCACACTCAAACAAAACCTAAGTCCAGTAAGTAGCTCAAGGCATGGACCCTGGGACTCACTCACAATCTTCTGGGCTCCAAAGGGTTTCGGCACCTCCCCTTCTCTGCTCTGCCATCCACGGCACACACAGCTCAACTCGCACGCCCAGGCTGACTCCATTCCACACCTGCTGCTGCTCTTGGTGGTCATCCCAAGGTCCCCAATCAAAAAAGCTGGGGTCACCACTGAAACTGAGGTTGCACATTTACCAGTGGTTTCTTCTGACCTCTCCTGTGCAAAGCCTCAGCTTCTCTCCATGATCCCTGCAATCCTGGGGTCTTCACTGCAACTGAAGTGCACTTCACCATGTTCTTTTCCTGGCCTCTCACAGTGCCAACTCAGCTGCTCTCTGTGACCCCCTCAAATTTCAACACACAGGAACCATACAGGAGACCTTAACACACTTACCAAGTCCTTCTTTGGCTCAAGATGGAGGCTCAGGCCCCTTCTGGATCACAGCTTCTGTGTGCTGACGCCTGAAGAAATTCTTCCCAGAAGATTTCACCACACTGATCTGGTCTCTTGTTACTTACAGCTGATTTTTTCAGCCCCAGCTAACCAGCATCAATTGTCCCCAGTACAACAAAGATTTCACTTCAGGTTCTGGTTCTTGTTTACTTACAGCTGATTCTTCAGCCCCAGCTGACCCAGAACCCACAGATTTACACAGTCCTGATGTTCTCTGTTTCCCTTTGAAAACTAGAAACTTCACAAGCCAGGCCTCCATCTTCTACAACTCCTTCAGCAAAAACTGCTCCAAGCTCCACAGCAAGAAAACAATCTTTAGGCATTCAATGATCTTCCCAGCCAAAAATTCCAAAACCCTCACAATCCTTCCCAAACACTCAAGGTCAGGTCTGTCCACAGCAATACCCACTCTCCTGGTACCAATTTCTGTTCTAGTTTGTCTTCCGTGTGTGACAAA
>VZQC01013236.1:872171-884353 GCA_009823505.1 Rhizomys pruinosus | reverse complement strand
AATAAACATGGCCGTGCATGTATCTCTGTGGTGGCGTAAGTCTTGAGGGTACATGCCCAGGAGTGGTATGGCTGGGTCGGGTGGCAAGTTCATTCCAAGTCTTCCAAGGGTTCTCCACACTGCTTTCCATAGTGGCTGTACGAGTTTACATTCCCACCAGCAGTGGATGAGTGTTCCCCTTTCCCCACAACCTCTCCAGCACTTGGTATCATTTGTTTTCTTGATCCTAGCCAGTCTTACTGGAGTAAGATGATATCTTAAAGTGGTTTTGATTTGCATTTCCTTAATGATTAGTGATGTTGAGCAGTTCTTGAGGTGTTTCTCAGACATCTCTAATTCCTCGCTTGTGAAGTCTCTGTTCAGTTCTTTGCTCCATCTATTGAGCGGGTCGTTTGTTTTCTTTTTTCTTTGTTTTTTGAGTAGTTTATATATTCTGGAAATCAATGCTTTGTCAGATGTATCTGCAGTGAAGGTTTCCTCCCACTCTGTGGGATTTCTCTTCACTTCCTTGATTGTTTCTTTTGATGTACAGAAGCTTTTGAGTTTGATGAGGTCCCATTTGTCAATTGTCGACCTTAATTCTTGTGCAGCTGCTGTCTGATTTAGGAAGTCTTTTCCTACGCCTATGTCTTGTAGTCTGCTGCCAACTTTTTCTTCTATCACCTTCAGAGTTTGGGGTTTCACGTTGAGGTCTTTAATCCATCTGGAGTTGACTTTTGTACAGGGCGAGAGGTAGGGGTTTAATTTCATTCTTCTACAAGTGGTGATCCAGTTTTGCCAACACCACTTGCTGAAGATGCTGTCTTTTCTCCATTGTGGTTTCTTGGCCCCCTTGTCAAATATGAGATGGCTGAAATTATATGTGCTCAAGTTTGGATCTTCAGTTTTGTTCCATTGGTCAACGGGTCTGTTTTTGTGCCAGTACCAAGCTGTTTTTATGACTATAGCCCTGTAGTATAGTTTGAAGTCTGGTATAGAGATTCCCCCTGTGTTGCTCTCTTCCCTCAGGTTGCTTTGGCTATTCGGGGTCTTTTGTTTTTCCAAATGAAATTAAGGACTTTTTTTTCCAAGCCTGTGAAGAAACTCTTGGGGATTTTAATTGGGATTGCATTAAATCTATACAAGAGTTTGTGTAGAATGGACATTTTTACAATGTTAATTTTTCCAATCCATGAGCATGGGAGGTTTTTTCATCTTCTGATGTCTTCTTCAATTTCCTTCTTCAGGGGTTTAAAATTTTTGTTGTAGATATCTTTGGTGTCTTTGGTTAGGTTTGTTCCTAGGTATTTTATTGTTTTTGAGGCTATTGTGAGTGGGAAGGTCTCCTTGTATTCCTTCTTCAGTTGCTTGTTGTTGGTGTAAAGAAAGGCTACTGATTTTTCTAGGTTAATTTTGTATCCTGCCACTTTACCGAAGCTCTTAATCATTTCTAGGAGTTTTCTGGTGGAGTTTTTAGCATCCCTTTAGTAAACAATCATATCAACAGCAAAAAGGGATAGCTTGACTTCCTCTTTTCCAATTAGTACTCCTTTTTTTAAAGAATGATTTTTTTTATAAACCACACATCATCTCAATAAAGGCAGAAAAATCATTTGACAAGAATTAGTACTCCTTTAATTTCATTTTCTTGCCTTATTACCCTAGCAAGTGTTTCAAGAACTATATTGAAGAGGAATAGTGACAAGGGGCAGCCTTGCCAAGTTCCTGCCTTTAAAGGGCATGCTTCTGTCATTTCCCCATTTAGGATGATATTGGCTGTAGGTTTCCTGTGTATGGCTTTGATTACAATCCAATTCTCTCTAGGACTTTAAGCATGAAGGGATGCTGGATTTTGTCAAAGGCTTTTTCAGCCTCAATTGAGATGATCATGTGGTTTTTGTCTTTCATTCCATTTATGTGCTTGATGATATTTATTGATTTTTGTATGTTGAACCATCCCTGCATCTCTGGTATGAATCCAACTTGGTCATGATGGATGATCTTCTTGATGTGGGTCTGTATGTGGTTTGCAAGTATCCTGTTTAGAATTTTTGCATCTGTGTTCAATAATGAGATGGATCTATAGTTCTCCTTTTTTGGTTGTATATTTGCCTGGTTTTGATATTAGGGTGATGCTGGCTTCATAGAAGGAATTTGGGAGAATTCCCTCTGTTTGAATGCTTCTAAACAATTTGAGTAATAATGGTTGTAAATCTTTTTGAAATGTTTTATGGAATTCTGCCATGAAGACATCTGGGCCTGGGTCTTTTTTAGTTGGGAGGTTTCTTATTACATCTTCAATTTCTTCATATATTATGAGTCTGTTTAAGCTGTTGATCTCTTCTTTGTTGAGCTTTGGTGATTCCCAGGATTTCAGATATTTATCCATTTCTCCTAGGTTTTCAAACTTAGTAGAGTATAGGTTTTTGAAGTATTCCTGTGTGATTGTCTGGATCTTTTCTCTTTTTTTCTTTTTTTATTTTAAGGGATTCACAATATAAAAGCACAGTTGTTTTCAGATCACATTGATGTTGCTCAGTTTGCCATACAATTAGGTAATTGGTGCTAGCATCCACAGATGAGGGATACCATTTGTAGTTTGTTTTTCTGGGACTATGTTACTTCACTTGTCTGGATCTTTTCATTGTCTGTTGTAATATTTCCCCTTTCATCACAGATTCTATTGATTTGGAGTTGTTCCATCTTTCTTTTGGTTAACTGGGCTAGAGGTCTGTCTATCTTGTTTATTCTCTCAAAGAACCAACTTTTGGATTCATTGATTTTTTTTGTATTATTTTCTTTGTTTTTATTTCATTGATTTCTGCTCTGATTTTTGTTATTTCTTCCTGTCTGTTGCATTTAGGGTTCATTTGTTGTTGTCTCTCAAGAGTTTTTAGCTGCAGTGTTAGATTGTTCACTTGCGCTCTTTCTGATCTTGTCTGTTTGGAGTTCTATGTGCTTCTTGTATTTGTATTGGTTTGTCTTTTTTTAGTTTGGGGAAATTTTCATTTGTTATTCTGTTGAAGATCTGATCAATACCATTCTCTTAGGATTCTTCTCCTTCCTCCAGCCGTATGATGTGGAGGTTTGATCTTTTCATAGTGTCCCACAATTCCTGGTTGTTCCACTTTTGTGTATTTTTAAATTTTTCATAATCTTTACTTGAGGTTTTTAGTTGTTCTGTGTTATCTTCCAGGTCTAATAGTCTTTGTTCTGCTTCCTCCATTCTACTTCTGAGGCTTTTTCCATTCCTTTCCTCTTGTTTGGATGGGTGTTTGATTTCATTTTTCATTTCATCTTGTGATTTCCTTAGTATTTCCACTTCCTTTTGGAGCTTCTCAATCTCTTCCTGTAGCTCTTTGCTTTGCTGGTTGGTTTCCTTTTCTTTTTCAATATGAGATCTTTTCGATGTTTCCACTTCCTTCCAGAGTTTGTCATTCTCTCTCTCTAGGTCCTTCTTGAGTTTTTCATTCTCTCCTTAGTTCTCTGACTTTATATTCTTTATTCTTTGATTTCTTTGAAAATGTCCGCAATTGTTCCTCTAAGATCTGTGCCATGCCCAGGGGGATCTCACTGTAGGAATATCCTACAGGGTTGGTAGAGCTTGGTGTGGAATTATCCTTCCCATGTTGTCCCTTCTTTGTGTCCCTGGCATGCGGCTTTCTCTTTGCCTGTATTCCAATGTGAATCCCACATGCCTCTTCACTGGGTTGAAGGCTTGCTTTCCTTGCCTCCTTCAGATGCCTTCATTGTTTGTTTGTTTGATTGATTGATTGATTTCTTTTTCTCCTTGCTTATGGAATGTTAACTTGTCTAAGTTTTAGGCTTTCTATTGGAAGTCTAACTCATTCTTCCCTTTCTGTTCTGAAGGAATCCACTTGGACACCCCCTCGGCAATTCCAGTTGCCTGGAGTGGGGGTATGGGGGTATGCCTACTCTGTGCTTCAGGTGGTCCTGGGAAATCCCTGATCTAAGCTCTGTGCACTCCTAATAGCCTGTTTTATGATAAATTATTGATTTTTTGAATAATGTATTGAAGGTGAAAAAACAGAAGTGTTTGAACACAAATGGAAAATTTGAAGTGTAATTTATACCGAATGCATGTTACTTTCACAGCATCCTGAAGTGGAGAAATCCTATTTCAAATCATAGTAAGCCAGAGAGAGAGAGAGAGAGAGAGAGAGAGAGAGAGAGAGAGATATCAGTATTACTCTCTTCTCCTCCTCTCCTCCTTCCTCTCTCCTCATCTCTACATGAGTATCATACCAAAACTCTCTTTTCTTTTCTCTAGATTCATTTAGGACTTAGATTCATTTAGGACTTACTTTTTTTTGAGACAGGGTGTCCTTGTAGACCAGGCTGGGCTTGAACTCACAGAGATCTGCTTGCCTCTGCCTCCATAGTACTGGCATTAAAGGCACACATCACCATTCCTAGATCAGGATTGTATTTTTGTTCTCTGTGTTCCAAAATGAATGTCACAGTGGTGAGATTAAACAGATGAGCTGTCTTTGAATGATTGCTCAGAACCGTTCATGAGACGTCTCTACCTGGCCGTGAATCTCCCTCCTCAGCCAGGGCACTGATTCTCACGCTGTCACCTACCTGCCTTCCTGTCCTCCCTTCTCTTTTTTCTCACCTCCTCTTTTTTCCTCTGTCTTAACAGTCTACATTCTGGCATATTTCTAAGCATATAATTCTTCACTCTTTCATTTACTTTTTTTTTAATTTGAGTGGTGATAGTCTTACTTTGAGAGAATTTTTCTTTTTCTCTGGGATTTGTTTTCTATATTTTTGAATCTTGGAGGTGGCTTCTCACAGGTCTCCAGAAACATTAATTGGAATCTCTTCACTTTGTTCTTTTCTAGTCTTCATTTTCCAGTGAGAGAGTCTTAGATGCTTAGGAATGAGGCGCCAGGAAGGCTGTTGAAGAGACCTGTGTTACACACACAGATTCGCTGGCTAGTGGTCAGTGGTTGTACACTTGCTACATTGGTCTCCTTAGTGTTGTCTCTCTGGCAACGTGGGGCTTTGTTTCTTGGTGATTTTAAACATCCCTGATGACTGAATGACTTTAGAAAGCTCTCTATGTTTAGTGGATGCTGAATGTCCCAGGGAAGTTCCTTTTCCGGTCTTGGTTCCATTTTTAAACATCCTTTTCTTCTTGACACGCAGTTATTTCTGTATTCTAATAAGCCCTTTGCTCTACCTTGCTGCAAGCTTCCTCTCACCCTGTGTCATACTCTCTTACATCTTTAATGGCTTCTTCTGATGAACAAAGATACTAATGTTCACATAATCCAATGAATTATTTTTTTATTTTATGGTGGGTGCTTTTGTTGAAATAAAATTTTTTATTTATTATTTTTATGTGTATGAGTGTTTTACCTACATGTATGTAAGTGCACCTGTAAATGCCCAAGGGGGCCAAAAGAGGGTGTTGGATTCCCCTAGCACTGGTGTTATGGACTATTGTTATCTGCCATGAGGGTGCTGGGAATCAAACCCAAGTTCTCTGTAAGAACAGCCAGTGCTCTAAACCTCTGAACCATCTCTCCAGCCCCAGGGTGCTTTTTCATGTTCAGTTTATCTTTGTTTATCCAAGGCCATAGCAATATTATCAAATGTAATCTTCAGAAGATTGCTTCACTTTCCACATTCAATCTATAGTCCACCTGGAATTTATTTATGGTATGAAGTAAAGGTCAAAGATTTTTTTCCCCAAATGCCTATGTAATTGGCCCAACATCATTTATTCAATGCAGTATCTTTTCCTATTGCTCTAAAATCCCACCTCTGTTATAAATTAAGTGTCTGTATGCATGGAAGCATGAAGGTCTGCTTCTTAGCTTTATGTTATACCTTTTTAAGTGGAGGCTATACTTACATTAATGTACCACTTGTCTTTTTTATTGCTAGATTAAAATAAGACTTTGTATCCATTTAAATAAGTCCTCCTACTTTCTTCTTCAAAATTATATTATTTATTCATGACCCTTTATAATTCCATATAAGTTTTATTGTCAGCTTGTCAATTTTAACAAGAACAGCTGCTGAGATTTTGAATGAGAGTACATTGAATTTATAGATCAATTTACAGAGAATTGACATCTTTATTAAATTGAGTTATTTACTTCATAAACTTTTCTCCTCTCTTAGGTTTCAATTAATTTCTCTCAACAATATTTGTAGTTTTTCATTTCAGAGGTCTAACATATCTTTTATTAATTGCTTACTGGGTGTTTAATATACCTTGATATTATGGTAAATAAAAATAACTTTTAAAAGTTAACTTTCTAGCTGGGCGTGGTGGCGCATGCCTTTAATCCTAGCACTTGGGAGGCAGAGGCAGGCAGATCTTTGTGAGTTCAAGGCCAGCCTGGTCTATAGAGTGAGTTCCAGGACAGCTGGGACTACAGGGAGACCCTGTCTCAAAAAAGACCAAAAAAAAAAAAGTTAACTTCTAATTTTATATGCCTGAAATATAGATTGTAATTACTGTTACATATTAATCTTATAGCAGCTGGTGATCATGGTAAGTTCATTTACTAATGTCATTGGTTTATTGGTAGATAATCTCAAGGTTCCTATACACACACGACTCTGTCACCAGTACCATTAGTTAACAGTACTTCATTTACATTTATTAAAAACTTGTCACTGCCTCTGACACTGCCTAGAACCCCCAGTATCACACTGAAAAGAAGTGGTAAACTAATATGATCACTTTCCACATTTTAGATCTTGAAAAAAACTACTATGAATGTTTACTCTGTTATAATACTTAGCTTTCATGTGATTAAATGCATTCTTAATTTTCTAAAACATTATTATTATTATCAGGTATAGAATGATATCAGATTATTTTTCTCTATGATCGAGATAATTGCTCAATCTTTCTTCTTTGTACTTTCCTGCATTTTGTTAATGAGATGAATTTGTTATTTTTTTAATAGGTGCTAGGTTTTGAAACCGGAGCCCTGTGCACACACACTGGGCCTTTGTGTTTTACCCTCAGCATCCACACTGATTTTTAATGCAAAATCACCATCACATGTAATCATGATCTATTATTCTTTTATGTGGCACTGGTTTTTATGTTCTAATATCGGGATTTTAATCCAAGGATTTTTATATTTCTGCTTATAAGAAAATTTAATATTTACTTCTTTTCTTTTCTCCTCCTTTTCCTCCTCCTCCTCCTTTTTGTAAAGGACTTGTGAAATTTTGCTGTCATGAAATAAGCTTAAAAGTCCTTTCTGGGGCTGGAGAGATGGCCTAGCGGTTAAGAGCACCAACTGCTCTTGCAGAGGACCAGGTTTGATCCCTGGCGCCCACATGGTGGCTGAGAACCGTCTGTAACTCCAATTCCAGGAGAACTCTAGTTCCAGGGGAATCCAAGACCCTCTTCTGACCTCCGTGGCATTGCACAACACGGGTGCACAAACCTACATGCAGACAGTACACTCATACACATACAAAAATAAATAAAATTAAAAATAAAAAAAAAATTTTTAAGTCCTTTCTGTTCTCCAGATCACTTTATCTGAAAATGGTGTTTAATTTTTCTTTTCTTTTAAAGAAATTTGAAGCTTTGCTGATAAAGCTATCTGGGCCTGTAGTTTTCTTTATATGAAGTTTTTTCTTTATGGGTTCAATTCATTTTAGAGCAATAGAGTTGTCCTGATTTTGTATTCTTTTAAAAATATTTTATTATTTTTATTTTATGTGTATGGATGTTTTATCTGCATGTATGTAAGTGCACCGCATACATGCAATATCCTACAGAAGCCAGAAGAGGGGTTCATATCCCCTAGAACCGGAGAAACCAACAGCTGTTAACTACCATGTGGGTGCTGGGAATCCCAGTCCTCTGGAAGAACAGCAAGTGTTCCTAATCACTGAGCCATCTCCACAGACCCCTGATATTGTATTCTTTTTTTTTTTGGTCTTTTTGAGACAGGGTCTCCCTGTAGCTCTGGCTGTCCTGGAACTCACTATGTAGACCAGGCTGGCTTTGAACTCACAGAGATCCACCTGCCTCTGCCTCCCAAGTGCTAGGATTAAAGAAAGGCGTGTGCCACCACGCCCGGTGTAAAACCAATTTGCAAGTAGCTATGCCCAAACTTATACAGCCCGAGGCCCCCATTGTCCAGCTGGGGGAGCTTATATGTACTATCATGTTGATCAAATAAGAGTCCAGTCTATGTTTCTGTAGTTTCGTAGTTCACCCCAATCTTGCCAAGTTTTTATCGATCTTATCAATATCCTGAGGAACTAAGTTTTTGCCCTGTTGATCCTGTTGCTTCCATTTCTTCCCTGTCCAGTTCTTCTCTGTCTTGAATGTTTGTGCATTCATACATCTGCATCCTCTGCTCTTATTTTCCTACTTTTTAAGATGGATTGAGATGGTTGATTTCTCAGCCTTTCTTCTTTCTAAATATGTAACTAAATTTCACCCTAGGCTTGGCTTCTGTTGTATTAGTATTTCAGATTTTAATTATCATTGAGGTAACATGTTTTCTTACTTCAATTATTAATTTCTTCTTTGACCTTTGAATTATTTAGAAGTACATTGCTGCCAGGCATGGTGGCGCACACCTTTAATCCTAGCACTTGGGAGGCAGAGGCAGGCGGATCTTTGTGAGTTCAAGGCCAGCCTGGTCTACAGAGTGAATTCCAGGACAGGTGGGGCTACAGGGAGACCCTGTCTCAAAAAGACCAAAAAAAAAAAAAAAAGTACATTGCTTCACCTCTAAATAGGATTTCTCTAGTTATCCAAGTTTCATTGTGATGAGAGAGCATATTGTTTCAGTCCTTTGAAGTTTAATGAAAACTGATTCATTACCTACCATCTAATCAATTTTAGTAAGTACTTATGTGGCTTGGAAGGAATGTATTCTGGAGTTACTGAGTGCCAGGTTCTGTACATGTCAGTGAAGTCAAGTTCATTGGTCCTGTAATTCACTGATATTTTGTGTGTGTTCTATCAGTCATTGAGAAAGATGAGTTTAAAAATTACCCATTGTGCGGGAGGCAGAGGCAGGTGGATCTTTGTGAGTTCAAGGCCAGCCTGGTCTACAGAGTGAGTTCCAGGACAGCTGGGGCTACAAGGAGACCCTGTCTCGAAAAGACCAAAAAAAAAAAAAATTACCCACTGTGGGCTGGAGAGATGGCTCAGTGGTTGGGAGCACTGACTACTCTTGCAGAGGACCCAGGTTTGATTCCCAGCACCCACATGGCAGCTAAGAACCATCTTTAACTCCAGTTCCAGGGGAATCCGACACACTCTTCTGACCTCTACAGCATTGCACGACACAAGTGCACCTACCTACATGCAGACAGTATACTTATAAACATTAAATTAAAATTTTTTAATAACTCACTATAATTGTGAATTTATCTAGTTATATCATCATCATCATCATCATCATCATCATCATAATCTAATTTATTGTAAGACCTGGGATCAAACACAAGGATTTTTGCACACAAGGCAAGTCCTCTACCACTGAGCCATATGCCCAGCTCTTCTATTATGTTTGTTGATTTTACTGGCAACCTTGACAATAAAACATCCATGAGGGAACTTTGAGGTATAAAGGTGAAGAGGCAGAGGCAAAACTAACCCTATTTGTAGATGATATTATTTAACTAGGAAACCCAAGGAAATCTATGTTTTTAAAGACTACTAAAAAAAAGCTGTTTCAATTATTGTCAGTACTTTTACAGGGTGGAAAATTAGTGTAGAGAATTAGAAGCTAAAAAGAGCATAAAAGACTCCATTTACATTAGCAAGAATTACAATTAAAAAGATAATTTTCTTAGGAATAAACTAATAAGACATATACCTTGAAAAAACATTCCAGGACACAAGAGAGCATATTAACAGGTAAGCATGCCATGGGTTCTGACAAAATGTGTCAATACCATTTTCTTGACTTGTATCAAGAATATGTTCATTGGGCCTGGGGTTAAGAGCTCTGGTAGTTGTTTCACAGGACCCATGTTTAGTTCCCAGCACCCAAATGGCAGCTAACAACAATCACTAACTTTGGTTCCAGGGAACCTGACACCCTTTTCCAGCCCCCAGGGACACTGGATGTACATGACGCACTTACATACATGTAAGCAAAACACTCATACACATTAAATACAATTAAATAAAAAATATTTTTAATATTTTATTTCTTATTTTCAATAGTTAAAAAATGGTTGTTAGCTGCCATGTAGGTGCTGGGAATTGAACCCAGGTGCTCTGCAAGAGCAGTCAGTGCTCTTAACTGCTGAGCCCTCTCCAGCCCCATAAAAAAAGATTTTTTTAAAAAAAGAATATTCTCATCTTGGATCTGTGGAGAAGGCTCAGTTGATGAAGTGTTTGTCCTGAAAACATGAAGGCCTGAGTCTGGGTTCCCTAGCCCTCATGTAAAAGCAGCAGAGCAGCATCCATCTACAATGCTAGCACTGCAGGGGGGAGACAGGAAGACCCCTGGAGCCCGCTGGCCAGCCCGTCTAACCAACCAGCGAGCTCCGGGTTCAGGGAGAGATCTCGGCTCAAACACTGAGAAAGTGACTGAGGAAAGCACAGAAAGTTGACATCTAGCCTCTATACACGTGACATGTACACACAGAATATGTTCATCTTTCTACTTTGATTTTTAAATTTAGGGTAATGTCAATAAACCTGTTTCTTTGTAAGCTAAAGGAATTCTAAAATTCATACTGAAAATTAAGTAAACAAGATTCTACACACTCAGCAAATGCAAAAACATTGGCCTGATGTGGGAATAGAAGAGAAAGGGAAGGAGGGAGGAAAGAGATAAATAGCATCTTAGGAGGAAAACAGATGACTGAAAAATCATAAATCAACTACATCATTCCACATTCCATGGTAATTTCCAAATGAATCAAATCTTTAATATAAAAATAAGCCAAATATAATAGATGAATAGATCAGAAATTGTTTCATAATCAGAGGTCAAAACGTAAAGTTGATAAATCCAAATATATTCAAGGAATTTTGGAACTTTCACATAGCAAAAATAAGCCCCCATATAATTAAAATTCACAAATAACAAGCTGGGAAATATAACTCATCATAGACATGGAATAATCTTAATATGTATAAAGCTCTAGAGGTAGATAAGAAAAAGACCAATAACAGATTAGAAAAACAGATAAATGTTATAATGACAGTTCAAGGGATAAACTAATTATTCTTAAATATATTTTAAATGCTTTTTTTCACTCATAATGAGATACTTGTAAATTAAAACTATGTTAATATTCATTTTTCACTATAAAATTGGCAACTGCCCCAAATTTGATAGCATGCTCTGCTGCCAAGGCTGCGGGAAGCAGACACTCTCATACCTTGCTGGTGAGAGTACACATTTGCATGACCCATATGGATTGCAATTGAGCAAGCGCTATCCAAATTACAAATATATGTGCTCCTGGATCCAGTAACTCCACTTTGGGGAATTCTCTCCACAGATACATCTGCATATCTACAAGATGATAGGTATACCCTTGGCTGGAACACCAAGCCATCTGTGACGGGCATTAGCCGTTTGTGCACACTTGCCCCATCTTCTCTCTAGACCCGCGTCTCACTTACCAGGCAGGAGGAACCTGAGTAATGGCTGGTATCTTTCTAGAAGCTAGGGCAACAATAGCTCCATCTAGAGAGAGCTAAACAGATAGTCGCCATACCTATCGGAATATTGCAATGAGTTCCAAGAAGCTGACATGCTTCCTCCCAGGGGCAGCAAGGAGTTGGGAGGATAGAGATCCCAGGGAAAGACCCCAGGCTTCTCCCAGGCTGCCGCGTGCCATGGTTCAATTGAAGTCCATGTCACAGTGCTTCTTTTTGCTCAAGCAGAAGCGGTGCTGGATTACAGGGCTTAGCATTTCACTATGTACTGAAAATAGAATAGGGTTTCTGATTTGTGAGAAAGCCAGCCATGGGCTGCACAGACGAACCCCACGGTCAGCCCACACCACTGCAGATAGGACTACCCCGGGCATTTCCAGTTCCAGAGCTTTCCACCCTCTCTGCTTCACTCACTACTTGAAAACCCCCATTACTGGGGCTGGAGGGATGATGGCTCAGCTGTTAAGAGCACTGATTGCTCTTGCAGAGGATCCCGGGTTCGATTACCAGCACCCACATGATGCCTAAGGGAAGGGGGGGGAAGGGA
>VZQC01013236.1:842493-871779 GCA_009823505.1 Rhizomys pruinosus | reverse complement strand
AGGGAAGGGAAGGGAAGGGAAGGGAAGGGAAGGGAAGGGAAGGGTGAAAAGAAAGAAAGAAAGAAAGAAAGAAAGAAAGAAAGAAAGAAAGAAAGAAAGAAAGAAAGAAAGAAAGAAAGAAAGAAAGAAAGAAAGCCCCATTACTAAAGATGTAGAACACATTCAAGAAAAAGAACTTAGTTTAAATAAAACCTTCTCCTCTCTAGGACTTCACAAATAAAACCTCCTCTCTAGGACTTCACAAATAAAACCTCCTCTCTAGGACTTCACAGCAGCTATCTCTTCCTTTGTGCTAAAAATACGCCCCTCCCCACACCATCATTAATCCAGTAGGGTTTTTTTTCTCATACATTTGTCTTTTCATTGAGTCAGAGGCACAGGCACAGTGAGTCAGTTTCCTCACCTCAGGCACATGGCCCAGGGAAGGGGGTGGATGGATATATTCTTAGCTGGAGAGCACTTTGCTCCAATTTATGTAAATCCGCGGGAGGTAGGTGTCTTTAGACTGTAATAGAGAGGAGACCAGGGGAGAAGAGTGGGTAGGAGAAGGAAGCTCCTGATCAGAGCCCATCTCCCTCAGGGCCAGGCGTGCTCCTGCAGATCTGAACAGAGCCATGGAGAATGTCTGGCTTAGCTTGGAGTTGAGGAAGCACAGAGGAGAAATTTCTTGCCAGGTTTCCTCCCGCAGAGCTATCAGAACAGTTGGTTCATGGGCCCACATCTTCTCACAGTTCTGAGGGGTTGTGGTTATGCCAAGGAGAGAAAACGGGATCTGCCTCCAAGGACATACAGAACACCCACAGAGATGTAAGAATTATAAGAATAAGGACATTTCCAGACTGCCAGAGAGTGCCTGAAGCCAGCCTGTGTGGTGGCGAGCTTCCCATACTGTGCAGTGCCGACCCCCATACTTGGGACCATCTGAAGTCCCTCCCACTACTGCAGGGCTAGACTTCTCTGCTCTTTAGTAGGTGTCCAGACATCACTAGACTGCCTGAGAATGCCTGAAGCCAGCCTCTGCCTACCAAGCATCCCAAATCGTGCTGTGTCTCCTGGCTAGTATGGAACCAGACCTTAGTAGGAAGTCTCAGAGTACCTGATTGGCGCCTGGCTTGGGCTTCTGCAGGAACTCCCGAGTAGCTGGATTAGGGCCATTTGGTCCCTCCAATATAAAAATCAAAAAAGAGAAAACCTGAAGCCTAGACCAACCAGCTTTTCATACCTAATAAGAAAACAAGCATCAGGAATACAAATACAAATCTGTCTTCAACTCAACAAAGGAAGCCTTGAGTTTCATACCAGAAACACAAACAACAAAAGAAATCCACATGCCAAAATCACAAAAAAAATAATAATATAAAAAAAACAAAATAATATGTCCCACCAAACACTACCAGTCTATAAAAGAGTTCTACAATGAGAACCCCCTAGAGATAACACAGGACAGAATTTAAAAGAAAAATTATAAACATGATCAAAGAATTCAACGAATTTAAAGAACACACAAACAAATCAAAGAACTAAAAGAAGACAAGAAAAACTTCTGCCTGATTTCACAAAAGAGATAGAAATAGTGAAGAAAATTCAGGATGAAATGAAGAAGGAAATGAAACATTCAATTAAGTCAATTTGAAATGACAAGAGGAAGCCTCAGCAATGGAATGAATGAAATGGAAAACAGAATATCAAGACTGGATAATAAAGTTATACATCCATGTTTGTTGCTGCTCTTTTCACAGTGGCTAAGTAATGGAAGCAACCTAAGTGTCCCTCACTTCATGAGTGGATAATGATACCATGGTACATTTACACAATGGAATTCTACTCAGCAGTGAAGAAAGACAAAATCATGAAACTGTTATACTAAGTGAAGTAACAGACTCAGAAAAGTAAGTGATGTATATTCTCCCTCATATGTGGATCCTAGCACCAACTCTTTATATGTGAGTATATATCCTGACGTAAGTGCAGAAACCAGGAAAATGAAAGAAACCAGGGAGGTAAAGGGAAAGAAGGAACCTAAGAAAGAACAGTAGGAGACAGGTGTTACCAAGGGAGAAATGGGTAAAATGGGGGCATTTAAATAGCAGGGGGAAGGAGGGTTACACAAAGACCTTGGGGATAAAGGGGAGAAGGTGCTCAAGAGAAGTGGGACCATAGGAGACTGGTGTTGTCAAGGGAGAAATGGGGAAATGGAGACACTCTACAAGGGGAAGGCACGGAGAGAGGGCCAGACAGAGCAAGAAAGGAGAGAGAAATAATGCCTAGCTACTGTAAAAAACCAGAGGGAATTAGAGGCTGGGCATGGTGGCACATGTGTTTAATCCTAGCACTTGGGAGGTAGAGGCAGGTGGATCTTTGTGAGTTCAAGGCCAGCCTGTCTACAGAGTGAGTTAGTTCCAGGACAGCTGGGGCTACAGGGAGACCCTGTCTCAAAAAAGACCAAAAAAAAAAAGAGGGAATCATATTAGTCCAACAACCTACTGACAAATTATACACACGATATCTCCACATGAGTCCATATGTATAGCTGAGAGCTGCATAACAAGAAATAGTGCCAGACAGGAGAAACCTTCCTTTGAGTTATTGGCCAGGGCGGTCCAAGAGACTCCCCAAATCATACAGGCTATTATCATAGCCCTGGATTGCTTCCCAGAACTTGAAGTAAGAGCTTATTGATGAAGACAGGACATGCTTTGGACACAAGATTTGAAGCAATGGAGCTGGAACTGACCTGAATACCACTTCCCCTGAAGGCCAGCTAAGCTTTGGGGAGCACTATGCAAGCTGCTAAGGGAGTGTAGGGAAAATTACCTGCTTATCTGTTTACACTGAAACCTGGCTTTAGGCAGGACTTCCCTCTGCATTAGCAAGCCTGTAACACCTTGGGATCAAAGGCATTGACAAGTACTCCTGATGTTATGGAACATGAGGCACTGAGATATGTCACTGTGAGTATAAAAACAGAATGCTATGAATAAAAAGACGAGTCCTTCTTACCATCAGACAGGGACTACCTGCTGTTATTTGCATGTGTAATCTTAGCCCATGAGGCTTGTGTAGTAGTGACCAGTGGGTCGGATGGCAGTCAATCAGGCCACCAACCTGGGAAGCTGATGTGGGGCTAGAAGGAGACCTATCAGCTGTGATGTGTGATGAGTGCCTGGGTGGGAATTAGACTGTAGAGCGTCAATCAGGCAGCAGTCTGGGAATTACGCTGTAAAGTGCCAATCAGGCAGTAATCTGGGAATTAGTAGAGTGCCAATCAGGCAGCAGCCTGGAGGATCTGGGAGTGCCATTAGGGCATTGCCTGGTGCAGTTGTTAGATAAGACAAGTGGGCAGTGGAAAGGTCAGCCTTTGGCCCTGAGGGTTAGGAAAGCTGCTGGTGGTTGTCTTGTGTCTTCCCTTTTCCCCTGTAATCCAGTGGACAGGGTTTCAGCATCCATCTCTATGTGTGGTGGAGTGATACCACAAAGGAGAACATCAGTCAATGGTCCTACCCCAGATTCTACTCCAAATAACTGCATCAGTGACCAGCACAGCAAACAACATTGGTGCAGTAGTGGCACTTTTGTCTTGGGGGTAATCAGCAGCTGCCTAATTGGATTTAAAGCCTACTCAATGGGAGGAAACTCATGTGTGGTACTGTAAACAAAGCCAAATACACATGGCTGGAAAAGTCATAGACCTTAGAGAAAACCCCAAGGCTGCCACATATCTAGACAAATGTAATTTCTTGCTAAGTGCAAAATATGAATCCTTATATTTTCAATCAAGTATCTCAGCCACCACTCATCAAAGAAATGTCTTTTGCACCCAGTGGAGAGTATTACAGAGTACCACAACTGGTCACACACAGACATTGTCTGTGAATTGTCCAAGCCTAAGTGGCACATGTACAATGCAACCTCTACACATAAGGCTTGGGTAACATAGAACAAGGGGTAAAGAAGACACTAATGAATCTCTCAGTTCTCATTAATGAAGCTCCCTCATGCAACAGAGGGCAAGGGGCACAAAAAAGCCAGTCACAAATGGCCAAAGTGTAGAGAGTAAAAGTCTGAAGAGTGTGGGTTCTTGAACAGGAGTCCTATGTTAAACTTCACTCATCCAGAACTCAGGAACCATTGTGGAAGAGGGGGCAGAGGATTGTAAGAGCCAAGGAGGAGGTGCATGACTTTATGGAAATAGAGTCCTACAGGCTCCTGGGACCTTGCTCACATGTCAGCCTGCATAAGACCTATGCAAACCTAAGCAGATAAAACCCCAGCACAAAGCTGTGGAAATGGGCAACAAGCCCCAATCTTAGTCTAAGAATTATTGGCAGCTGATTACTACAGGGTGAAGAAAAGTTGATCTTAGGGGCTGGAGAGATAGCCTAGGGGTTAATAGTGCCAACTGCTCTTGCAGAGGACCCAGGTTTGATCCCCAGCACCCACATAGCAGCTGAAAACCATCTTTAACTTCAGTTCCAGGGGAATCTGATGCCCTCTTTTGACCTCTGTGGCATTGCACGACATGGGTGCACCAACCTACATGCAGACAATACATTCATATACATATGAAAATAAATAAAAAATTTTTTTTTTATTTAAAAAAATATTAAAAAAAAAGAAAAGCTGATCTTAAAGGGAAGGACTCTCTATAGGCTGGCTAGACCTCAGTGGATGAACTTGAACTGAGGGATGTCTGGGGACACTAACTTGACATCATAGTCCTTAATGCAAATGATAGAATTATGAATTCCTGGGGTGGGTGTTACAGGAGAGTGCCAGTGGAGAAGGCAGTATATAATGATGGTTACAACTGAGTTGTTCTGTTTGAAATACACAAAAGTTCAACTAAAAAATTTACAAAAAAAAAAAAAAAAGAATTGTAAGAATAAGATGGAACGCATCTTCCATCATAGCAACTAGTCTCCAGCTGCAGTGCAGCCATAGTTGTGTTAGCCCATAATACCATTGATTGGGTATTTGCTAGAACCAAGAAAGCCACAGTCACTTATTTCTTCAATGCAAACAAGGCCAACAATCTAAGAGATGTGTCCATGTTCTGAAAAGCCCGTACCAGGCTTCCCAGCATCCACTTGCAGAAGAACACTTGGCTCTGACGAGGTCAATGACTTTGGCCAAGTCGTGCCATTTCTCCTCTCAGATAGGAAGTAGATTCTGATCTCCACAAGCCTGTCTGGCAAGGAAGTTCTGAGCCTCAGAAGAGGACACTGCTTCTCTGAGGAGGAAAGTGCTCTCTGCCCACTCTGTTCTGTAGCTTCAGACTCCTCCTCCTCTAGACACCTGCTAGCAATGAATGAAAACGTAAGGCCCCTGACAAAGTCTACAGCAATTCCCCACCCTTGGGCTTTAAGGCAATCAATAAATTATTTATAGAGTACTGTAATAAAAATAATTCCCCCAAGATCCAGAAAGTCATACGGGAATATTTCAAGAACCTATACTCTACCAAGTTTGAAAACCTAGAAGAAATGGATGAATATCTGAAATCCTGGGAATCACCAAAGCTCGACCAAGAAGAGATCGGCAGCTTAAACAGACCCACAATTTATGAAGAAATTGAGGATGTAATAAGAAACCTCCCAACTAAAAAAAAGCCCAGGCCCAGACGGTTTCATGGCAGAATTCTATAAAACATTTCGAAAAGACCTACAACCATTATTACTGAAACTGTTTAGAAGGATACAATCAGAGGAAATTCTCCCAAATTCCTTCTATGAAGCCAGCATCACTCTATTACCAAAACCAGGCAAAGATACAACTAAAAAGGAGAATTATAGACCAATCCCCCTAATCAACACAGATGCCAAAATTCTAAACAGGATACTGGCAAATCACATACAGACCCAATCAAGAAGATCATCCATCATGACCAAGTTGGGTTCATACCAGTGATGCAGGGATGGTTCAACATATGAAAATCAATAAACATCATCAAACACATAAATGGACTGAAAAACAAAAACCACACCATCATCTTAATTGATGCTGAAAATGCCTTTGACAAAATCCAGCATCCCTTCATGCTTCAAGTCCTAGAAGGAATTGGATTGGAGGGATCATTCCTCAATGTAATCAAAGCCATATACAGGAAACCCACAGCCAATATCATCCTACATGGGGAAATGACAGAAACATTCCCTTTAAAGGTAGGAACTTGGCAAGGTTGCCCCCTGTCACCACTCCTCTTCAATATAGTGCTTGAAACACTTGCTAGAGCAATAAGGCAAGAAAAGGAAATTAAAGGAGTACTAATTGGAAAAGAGGAAGTCAAGCTATCCCTATTTGCTGATGATATGATTGTTTACTTAAGGGATGCTAAAAACTCCACCAGAAAACTTCTAGAAATGATTAACAGTTTCAGCAAGAAAGTGTCCAGGATACAAAATTAGCCTAAAATATTCAATGGCCTTTCTTTACGCCAAGAACAAGCAACCCTGGGAAGAGAAAGAATTCAAAGAGACCTTCCTACTCACAAATAGCCTCAAAAATAATAAAAAACCTAGGGTTACACAAACCTAACCAAAGACACCAAGGATCTCTACAAACAAAAAATTTTAAACCTTTAAAGAAAGAAATTGAAAATAAGACTTCCAGTAAAGATGGAAAGAACTCCCATGCTCATTGGATTGGGAAAATTAACAATTGTAAAAATGTCCATTCTACCCAAAACCTCTGTATAGATTTAATTCAATCCAATTCAAAAATCCCCAAGAGTTTCTTCACAAGGCTTGGAAAAAAGTCCTTAAATTCATTTTGGAAAAACAAAAGACCGAATAGCCAAAACAACCCCTGAGTAAAAAAAGCAACACAGGAGGAATCTCTATACCAGACTTCAAAACTATACACATGGGCTATAGTCATAACAACATCCTGGTACTGGCACAAAACAGACTAGATATAAGACCATTGGAACAAACCGAAGATCCAAACTGAGCACATTTACAATTTCAGCCATCTCATTATTGACCAGGGGGCCCGAAAAAGAAGACCCAAATGGAGAAAAAGGACAGCATTCTTTCAGCAAGTCTGGTTGGCAAAACTGGGTTCACCACCTGTTAGGAAAGAATGGAAAATTAAACCCCTACCTCTTGCCCTGTTAAAAAGTAACTCCAGATGCGGATTAAAGACCTCAATGTTGACCCCCAAACTCTGAAGGCTATAGAAGAAACAGTTGGCAGCAGACTCAGGACATAGGCGTAGGAAAAACTTCCTAAATCAAACATCAGCTGTTGCAAAAATTAACATCGACAATGACAAATGAGACCTCATTAAACTCAAAAGCTTCTGTACATCAAAAGAAACAATCAAGGAAGTGAAGAGAAATCCCACAGAGTGGGAGGAAACCTTCACTGCCAGAAAACATTCTGACAAAGCATTGATTTCTAGAATGCATTGATTTCCAGAATATAATAAACTACTCAAAAAACAAAGAAAAAAGAAAACAAATGACCCACTTAATAGAGGGAGCAAAGAACTCAACAGAGACTTCACAATGTGGGGAGGAATTAGAGATGGCTGAAAACACCTTAAGAAGTGTTCAAACATCACTAGAGGTGCATTAGCGAAATGCAAATCAAAACCACCTTTAAAGATATCATCCTTATTCCAATAAAGAATGGCTAGGATCAAGAAAACAAATGATACCATAGTGCTGGAGAGGGTTTGTGAGGAAAGGGAACACTTATCCACTCTTGGTGGGAATTTAAACTCGTGCAGCCACTATGGCAAAAGCAGTGTGGAAGAACCCTTGGAAGACTTTGGATGAACTTGCCACCCGACCCAGGCCATACTACTCCTAGGCATTTACCCAAAGAACTCACCCCACTGCTCAGAGCTTAACATGTGCACGGCCATGTTTATTTTCAGCTCTCTTTCACAACAGCAAGGAGCTGGAACCAACCCAAATGCCCTCCGTGATGAGCTGGGATAGGAGAAAATGTGGCACATCTTACACATATGGAGTTCTATTGCAGCAGTAAAGAAAGACAACACATGAGCTCTGCAGGATAAGGCTGGAGCTAGAGGACATCAGTGCTGCAGGTGAAGTAACACAGTCCCAGAAAAAACAAACCACGAATGAAACGGATTCCCTCATCTGTGGATTGCTTAGTTGCCAATTAACTAGTTGTAAGTATTTCTTGTATCACAGCCCCTTTGACTGCATCAAGAACTGACTGAAATAGTGTGAACTTTCTGCTAACAGTCAACTTCCTTCATGGATGATATATTGAAGAAAGACTGAGAAACGAGATGCAAAAGATGTTTGGCAGAATGCATGAGCTTCTGGTGGGGTGGGGAAATGTGGGGGGACATGGGGTCTAGATTTGATAAAAAAATAAAAATAAATTTATGTGGAAAAAAAAAAGAAAAAGAGTTCCCCCTCCCACACATCCACACCTGAATGACCTTAAATCTCTAAATCCTGTGACTATGTTACACTAGCAACAGGGATTTTAAAGTGAAATGTGTGTTATGAATTAGTGTCTTAAAATAGGACAATTTCACACCTTTAATCCTAGCACTCAGGAGGCAAAGGAGGCGGATCTTTGTGAGTTCAGGCCAGGTATTTGGTCTACAGAGTTGAGTTTCCAGGACAGCTGGTGGCTACAGGGAGACCTTGTTCTTCGAAAAGACAAAAACAAAAAAAAAAAAAAAAAAAGGAACAATTTTCCCTAGCTTAATCCAGGGTTAAATCCAGCGGAACACAATAACACATGACCTTCTCGAGAACTTTCTCTGGCTTAGAGAGGTGAGAGATTCTTGCAGAAAGGTAAAATGTATACTTGTGTTTCCAATCCTATTTGGATTAATGTTTTCAATTTTTCTGAGATCTTGACAAAACTAACAATGGGAGGAGAATTTTTATGTTCCCACAGGTAAAAGTCCCCAATCTAAATGCCTGAAAACATAACACTTATGGCTAGTGCAGGATGGACTGGGACATGCCAGCAGAGAGGTTGAACCATCTGAACATTAAAGAAATAGAAACCTCAGACTGCCTGAAGATACACAGACAACTGCAGCATCTCTCTGAAGTGATCTATTGGGCGTTAACTGTTTTATAATGGGCCCTAATGAAAATTACCTTCCAGATGCTGAGAAAACATCCTACCTCTCCCCTTTATATGGAAAAAGATAAAACATGATGGTAATGAAACCCCTCCCTAACTGTAAAAATTAGAGCCAATTTGTTACAGTGGTTAATTTCCTATAATGGAACAGGTATAACTACCCTTTTTAACTGACTGATAGGCATAGGAACTGTGAAAGCATAATTCTCTATCTAGAGCCAAATTCCATAGTAAAGTGTTTATAAGCGCTGTAATTAAGCAAATATATTACTACAGGAAAGCTCTGCATCAGCCAATGAATTTATTCTGCCTAGGCAGATGTTGGCTCGGGGATTCAAACCTGCCCCCCCAATATTATAAAGGGCCTTTTTGCCTATAAGTGGGATAAAGCAAGGAGAAAGGCCAGTAACGTCCCCCCATGTTGGTCGAAAGACCCTGGTGTGAGACATTGCACAAAAATGTTGTCAAGACCTGGTTGGGTGAAGCAGAAAATGTATAGACGTCACTTGCTTAGCGTACAACTGGCCTCTGAAATTGCAGAGAGTGTTACCAAAAGGCCACTCTAAAGGCAACTCAGCAAAAGATTTGTCTCCTTGAGACAAGCAAGACTCCCTCCATCTATATCAGTCTACACCCTCAACAGCCTGGAGATACTGGGCAAGCGAGTGGCAGCCACGTGTCTACTATATATATATTATAATATATATATATATACTATATTTATATATTAGTAATATCTATATGAATTGGCTATTAGCTCTCTCCTTGGAGGAATAACTCACAGTGGATGCCACAAGCTTATGTCCTCTAGTGGTTAGGAGATGTTATAAGCCACAATAAGAACTTGTCACCCTTTATAGAGAAACCACAGTTTGTGGATTAGCATACCATCCAAGCATCTGTGTCTATGCTCACAGCTTAGCTTGACATAATAAGTGGTACTGCTTAAATGCCTGTACATCCAATTGCTTGTGCTTTGTTAGTATGACTAAAAAGGTATCTCTGGAAAAGCTGTCAACCCATGAAGGGAAACAACCTGAACAGACTAGAGTCCAAAATGACAACTCCAAAGAAAGTACACTGTTTTCTTCTCACCCACTTGTGCCCCTTTCCCAAAGCCCAGGGAACAAACTGCAGAAGAGGAGGCGTGGTAGAATGTAAGGGCTGCGGAGAGATAGGGTGAATCATGAGACTACAGGAATGTAGTCTGGACTCCTAATTGATTAACATGCCTGTGCATACAAGCTTCTCCAACTGGATTATGGGAACCTTGGGTTGTTCAAAATTTGGACATAGATACTTGCAAAATGCACCAGTTATCTAATTGTATGACAAACTGAGTAACATCAATGTTATCTGCAAACAACTGTGTCATATTGTAGAATCCCTTAAAAATAAACAAATAAATAAAATTAAAAGATAAAAAATTAAAAAAAAGAAAAGTCAAAGAGGCTGGAAGTGTCAGAAGGACTTGCAGAAGCCGGAGGAGCCATGTGGGAAGCACTAGGTGGAAAGGGGCAGGTTTAAGATCAAATAAGCCCTTGGCAGTAGCCACCAAGGAACTGGGGACCTCAGTCTTAGAATCACAAGAAATTAACTCAACCAGCAGCCTGGGTGAGCTGAGAGCTCTCAGAAAGGAGCAGTGTCTGCCCACACCCAGGAGGTTCAGCAGAGGACCCTGCCACACCCTGCTGTGCCCAGATTTCTGACCTACAGAATGATGAGAAAATAACTTGGAGCTGGTTTAGATTACTAAATGTGAGGTGGTTAATTTGCTATCGAGCAATAGAAAATGGGTGCACAGATGTCCCTGACAACGACACTTGAAGCTTGTCATCAGGGAACACGTCTTGCATCTGGTCACAGAATGACAGAGCCTGGGCTAGAGGTCTGTGCTGTCCCTGGCCACTGGGCTCTGTCTTGCTTCCAGAAATCAGCATATTTCAAAAGCTGGACAGAAGCAAGACATCAAGGAGGAAGATAGGGAAAGAAGAGGGAGAGAGGAAGGAAAGATGGGAGGGAAAAGAAGGGGAGAGGAGAGAATGGACGGGGGTCCTGATGTTTTGACTGTGATTCCCCGAGACAGTACTCTCTTCAGAATGAGGCCAGTGAGGTTGCCGCCTGACTATGGAAGAAGAGCTGGAGCCAGGAACGCCCTGGGATGTCTTGACTCCAACAACTTAAACATCAGCAGAGAACGTTCTATTCTGTGAGCTGCCCCTTGGCTGTGAAAATGCAAATGACCCACGCAGCTGCCAAGTGCCACCTGGGAGGCCCAGCTGGTGCCGGAATCGGGGCTGCGCTGACTCTCAGCTCTCACTCCCATAGAGCAGAGGCCCTACCCTTAGCCAGGCTGGGCTGTCTCCTATCTCCTCTTCTTCCCCCCCCACCTGCCCTCCTTCCTCACCCCCTTTCTAGTTCCAGAGTTGCATACTGAAAACAAACCCTTCCCTCTCCACCTCCTTTCTCCTATAGTCTTTCAACTTTATGTAGTAAGATTACACCGTTAATTTTTATTCATCATAAACAGAAAAAAAGGAAAGAAGACAAAATTTAAGAGTTCACCCAAAAGTCATCTTTCTCTAGTTCTGAAAAGTCCTCTCATGTGTATGCAAGGCCATGCAACTTGCCTCACCCCTCCTCCCCTTACAGCCCAGGCTCCAAGGAAGCAAACAGTTGGGAGCACAGCAGTGGTGACCACAGATGATCCACCATGGGGAAAACCATCCTGGGCTCAAGACAGCTTTTAGGCCTCAAAGAGTCCAAGATCCCCATCCAATAAAAGAATGCTAATGACTGAACTCATTCTCGAAATTATGCAAATACCCAGCAGAGACCTGTACTCCACTTTAAAAATAAGGATGGAGGCCTGGGAATGGCAATCCCCGATTCAGGCCTGTGCTTCACTGGGTGATTTCTTCATGAACATCACAAAGGGAAGAGTAATGCAGTAAGGATTTGGGGGTGAAAGGAAGTTCCCTTTCCTGCTTCTCCCCTGTCCACTTCATTCATCCACTCTGTAAATAGCACTGTATCCATTTACCTGTCCAGCCATCTCTCAAATGCCACATTCATATTGCTTATGTATGTACACACACACACACACACACACACACACACACAGCTTTATTCCTAAATTCCATTTTGGCCCCAACTCCAGCATCTGGAGAGTGCCACATAAAGGAGAGCCCAGTCTGAGGGATGTCCTTTCTCAGGTTCAGCTTGGGAAGAGGAAAAAGAAAGTCACCCATGTCCAAGACACCAGCACTAGGCTGGAAGCAGCACGATGAGCAAGAGAAGAAATTAAGAGAAAAAACCCAGATCCTGCCAGCCAGTCCCATCTGCAGGAAGGAAAGCACTCAACTTCAGTAAATTCTTCAAGATCCATCAAGCCCACCTTTGCCCCATGGAGCAGCTGCTGCCCAGCCCCACTGAGCCAAGGGCTCAGCCTTGCAATGAGATCTTACTCCCGAGGCTCAAGGCTCACCTAGCATGTTGAAAGGCCTGCCATCATTTTTCTGTCTCCAGCACCATCTGTTGAATATTATTATTTTGCTGAACACAAGCTGTGATGGTATTAGTTTCTTTTTTTCTCTCTTCTAGCTCTTATTATATGTGTGGGTAATTCTTCAAAAAAAGAGAATTTAGTAACTGAATTTAGCTCCAGGAGAAATAATACTTGAAGTGAACACAGCATTTTCATGAGTGAAGCTCTGTTCTAAGCACTTTACATGAATGAACTTCTCCAGTCCTCACAACAACCCTCTGAGGAGGATTCTCTTATTGTCTCCATCTTACAGCTGGAGACACTGAAGCAAGTAACTTACCCAAGGTCTTAGAATCATTATGTGACAAATTTCTAATTCAAAGTGCACAGGCTTACTTAAGTCCCAGCCACTGTGCTCTTGAGGCTCCAGAGAAGAAAGGCAAGGAACTGGCTGACCCTGACCAAAAGAGGAAACAGCAGCAAGTGGTCCATGAGTAAAAGTGATGTGTTTTTTATAAATACAAGCCTGGGAAGAACACAGACACATAGGCACACACACACACACACACACACACACACACACACACACACAACGCACATCTTCTCAGATGGAATGATCATAGGCAATAGATAAAACTCATCCAGGTATTCCTTCCAACCCTGGATCAGTACCATCATGCAGTGGGATTTAATTCCTACTTAGTGTTATCCAGGCTCAGTGGGTGTAGACATGAGAGTCTATCCTTATCTTACCACCTTGTGTCCTTGAGTACCTACTAGCCAGAGGACAATAGAGCATTTTTTGGTGTGCTTTGGGAAAAGTGCAGAGGACAGAGAGAAGAGAGGCTGACCTACTGAATGAAATCCTGCAGCGAAGACCACGGACAGACAACTCCACGGGGGACAGCAGTTTATTGAACTAATCACTGGACTGCCTGCCTCCTGTGATCAGAGAGATAGCAGTAGAAGTCAGACATCTTTTATAGAGAGCTAAGGGCATATGCAACTTTCCATGATATGGGGCAGGTGGCTTAGCCCATGACTGGTAGGTCTCCCAACAAGTAGAGGGACTTGCCCAGGCTATGCACTGACTTGCCATTTTAGAATACAGGGAACTGAGCTTCCATTTTAGATGTCTGCTGGTAACCTACCACCCCAGATGTCCCTTCCTTGCTGGGTGGTTAAAGCCCAGAGACACCTACATGATGAACTTACCGGAGGTGGACGTGACATGTTTTCTCTTCTTTGCTCTCTTCCCTCCTAAACTCTGCTTGTGGTATTTAAGTATGGCCAATCCAATCACCGCACACTCTATCAGCATATTAAATGCAGACAAGATAGGCCAATATTTAACTCGGCATTAGGGACATCATGTCAAAGGAGGGAATAACTACATAGTCTGTTTGTTTTGTTTTTTAGCACTTTAAAAAATAATTGTCTTTCGGGAATCTGTTCAATGTTTTGGGAGAGTAAAAATGTTCAAAAAATATGAGGGCACTGGTGAAATTAGATATTTTATATCTAATTGAATGCCTAATTGCTGTTTGGTGCCCACACTTTTGTGAGCACAAACTGAGGAAATAAGCAAAGGTCTAGCACCATGTTTCCTTGAAGATGAAATCAAAGGGCAAATGCTGTACCTCTGAATCACCTTTGAATTAAGAAAGCAGACAAAAGATAATTGTAACTATGTGTTTATCAACAAGCCATTAAGGATAAAAAATAAGCCAATAGGATCCACATCACTCCATGGTCAGTAGGTCCTTTCCAGCTAAATTCATCCATCGGCAAGTTTACTATAATGATTAACAACACACATCATGGGTTTTTAGAAGGCTTAAAAATAAGTTATAAACAATGCAAGTTCCTCTCCTGATCACCACTCCTATTCTCAGAATAACTCACTACTTACCCTTTATGTAAAGATCTATAATTTTTCTATGTATTGCAAATATACTAAAAATTTGCCATGTTAAACCGAATAATATTTCTTCTACTTCTGGAGAAATGAGGTAACAGGGACCTGGTCTACCTTACTGCTTAGAACAACTGAAAGGCATAATATACAAAACAAAGAGCTGGTTAACAGTCAGTGAAACACTGATCTCTGAAAAATGGGAAATATTTCAGTGCCGTGGTCTCCCACCTTACCCCATGAAGAGAGGTTCCAGGCTGTGGAACAGAGAGAGAAAAAATCATTTGGATGACCCATCCCGCAGGTCAGTCAACGGGGTCTGGAAGAGAAGGAGTGAGGGGAAGGAGCAAGAGATGCAAGGAATGGAGACAATACAGGTTCTGATCAAGTCTCGTTTATTGTAGGAACACAAGTGTATAAAGGGCAGGGAACGAGGAAGCATTGCTAAACCACAGGCACCTCAGTGCTTACATATTGGAAAGAATGTGCAGATACAGATCTTTACGTAAAGTGAACATTTGCAACACCTCCTGTGATAAGTTACACAATGGACTGCAACATCCTCGTGATTATTTCAGTGCTTGGAAGCTGCTAGTGGAAAGCTACCAGATGGCTAAACATGTCCGAGAGCCCCACATTTGGAGATCAGGAATCTCCTGAGATTAAGAAATGAAGCTGGGAGTTCAAAGAGGCCAAGGTAACTGGAGTCATCAGGTCAGAGTAGTACCATATATACGACAGGGCCAAGAAAGAAGAGCAAGGAAAGATATGGCTGTGGAGAGTCTCTCTGGAGTTTTGAGTTGAGTCTTCATGAAGGCTTGTGTGTGAGTAAAACACTTGAAGCCCTGTTTTAGAAGTGTTCCGTGTTTATAAGGAAAGAGAGTTCATATCACCATCAGAGTTGGGACCATTTCATAGTTCACACAATATCAAGTAGAGTTCTTAAAGGGGATTTGCTGAAATGGTAGAGGGAAATTAGCCCTCGCTAAGCAGGAAAAGGAAGGAAGGGAGGGAAGAAGGAAGAAGGGCAAGGAAGAATGGAGGAAGAGAGAAAGGAAAAGGGAGAGGAGAAGAAAGGATTTAAATCAGAAATCCGTCCACAGAGTCTGAGGATTTATATATGGGTATAAAACAATGTAATTGAACTTTAAACATCATGATTAAAATAAATTTTAGTGAAATAAAAAAAAAAAAAAACAGAAATCCAGGCCAGGCGTGGTGGTGCACAACTTTAATCCCAGCACTCTGGAGGTAGAGGCCAGCTGATCTCTGTGAGTTCAAGGCCAGCCTGGTCTACATGGTGAGTTCTAAGACAGCTGGAGCTACAGGAAGACCCTGTCTCAAAAATAAGATTAAAAAAAGAAAAAAGAAAAAAAAAAGAAATCCACTTTAATTAAATAAAAAAAAAAAGTAAAAGCTCATACAACCACTGTGAAAAGCAGTGTGGAGAACTCTTAAAAAACTCAAAATGAGCCTACCACCTGACCCAGCCATACCACTCCTGGGTATAAACCCACAAGACTCATCCTACCGCAAAGATACATGCACATCTATGTTTATTGCAGCATTCTAGCTAAAAGCTAGAACCAACCCAAATGCCCCTCAACAGACCAGTGGATAACAAAAATGTGGTGCATCTATACCATAGAGTTTTATGCAGCGATAAAGAAAGATGACATCATGAACTTTGCAGGTAAATGGAAGGAACTTGAAGCCACTATGCCAAGTGAAGTAACATGGTCCCCAGAAAACAAATGGGGAATGGCTTCCCTCATTTGTGGATGCTAGTACCAAATTCTAGTTGAAAGGCAAGCTGAGCAACATTATCATTAAATTTCTTTCTATTTGAAAGCAACTGTGCTGTTATAATGTGAACCTCTTAATGGGCCCTAGAATTAACTTGCCACTTATTTTCAGACATGGTAAGTAACATATATGGGTGGAAGGTATGTATTCAAAATTTAGAGTAATATAAAATTAAAGGGAAAAATATGAGTTCCTAAACATATTTCAGAGTTAGCATCCAGTTTATTCCCAGAGGACATAATTCTGGTACATGTATGACATTTATATAGGCATATTTTTGAGCAATATAAATGTGAGGAAACAACAACAACATAAGGACTGGGTCAAAGAATGGACTGATACAGTCAAATTCTGCCCAAAACAACAAACCTCCACAGAGAAAAAGTTTAAGAAGACTGAGAGAAAGATACAGGACATATATGGCGGAATAAAAATATTTAAAGTATTATATTTAAAAAAATATTTAAAGTATTATATTTTAAAAAATAAGTAAAAGGATATAACAGAAGCTCAATACTCAAAAGAAAACTTCTGAGTGGCTATTTCATCATCAAAGTAATTTTGGAGCAAACAGCCCCATAGAGGATGTAAAGATCCAATAATATTAAAGATTTTTAAAAATCAGTTACCATATTTGGGGCTCATCCAGAAAGGGAGGGAATGTTCTGTTTTTTAGGGAGCCCATTTGGAAAAGAAAGGTGACAGACTCTTGAAGACAAAATGTAGGCAATGTGGTGGTCCCACTGAAGTCCTGACCAACAGCCATTGTCCCCTGCTGTAAGGAAGACCAGTCCTTAGCTTGCAGTGTGCGTGACACTGAGTGGGGTACAAACACGCTACGTCCCCCCCAAGCAAATATAGCTTCTCCACCATACTCCCCACATCCAGGATGTATGACGTCATTGCTTTAAATCACCAAAGCTTGGGGTGATTCATAACACTGCAATAGATAATGTTCTCCACTCCCAAACCTAGCTGTTGGCAGTACTCCCCATATCCAGCATCCTGAGATGGCAGTAGATGGCAGATAACTTACAAGTAATTTACAGTGCCCAGAAATGAACTAATAAATTAATTTTAAAAGATAAAAGAGGCAACGTTCCCCCAAATCTCAATTATACAGTTAAAATTAGAAGTTTAAAAAATATTTTATTTTTATTTATTTTATGTGTAAAGGTGTGTTGCCTGCATGTATGTAAGGGTACCCATGTTGTACAATGACTGTGGAGGTCAGAAGAAGGTGTCGGAACCCCTGGAACTGGAGTTACAGATGGCTGTTAGCCGCCATGTGGGTGCTGGGAACTGAACCCAGGTCCTCTGTAAGAGCAGCCAGTGTTCTTAACTACTGGGACATCTCTCCAGCCCCAAAGATAGAATTTTAAAACATTTTAGTAATTCTTTGAGAATTTCATATTATTTTTTCAAAAAATTTTTTAAATTTTATGTGTTTGAGTGTACTGCCTGCATGCATGTATGTGCACCCATGCCATGCCCGTGGAGATCAGAAGAGGGCACTGGCTTCCCTGGAACTGGAGTCATGGGCCATTGTTAGCCATGTGGATGCTGGAAATTGAACCCAGGTCCTCCACAAGAGTAGCCAGCGCTCTTAAGCACTGAGCTATTTCTTGAGCCCCTTCATATAATGTATTTTATCATATTCCCTAACTGCAACTCCTCCCAGATCTACCCCCACCTCTCTACCTACTCAACTTTGTGCTCCATTTTTCCCCCATCCAATTTGTGTTTCCCAAATACTTCTGAGTGTGAAACCTACCCAGGAGCTTGCTCAACTACCAGGGGCTGTGTCCTTAAAGAAAACTAACTGTCCTCTCCCAGTAGTTATCACATGCCAATGGCTCCTTAGTTATGGAGGGGACGTGGTGTCTACCACCCCTTCTCCATGCTGGGATTTTGTCTGGCTTGAGCTCGATCATGTCTTGTGTATACTGCTCACAAGTGCTGTGAGCTCATAGTTGCAACTGCCCTGCTGTCTGGAAAACACTGCTACCTTGTAGTTACCCGCCACCTCTGGCTCTTATGATCTTTCCACCCCTTCTTCCTTGAAGATCCTTGAGCCTTGGTGGGAGGAGTGTAATATGGATCACACCCATTTAGGGTATGAGCCCCCCAAAGTCTGCATGTTGACCAGTTGGTGGTCTCTGTGATAATCGCCTTTTACTGCAAGAAGCAGCTTCCCTGATGAGGGTTGAGAGCTACAATAATCTATGGGTATAGAAAAATGTCATTGGAAGTCATTAATACTGTGTTCATTAGTAGCATATTTTTCATAGTTTTCTCCCTCGGGTCTATGACCTATCTAGCCATAAGTTCTTGGCCCTAGTAACAGTACTAGGTATGCAAATGGGCCTTAAATCCAATCGGAGCATGCTTGGTTGCTCTCATAGCAGTCCTGACACTAGTGGGCATCTGTCCTCATGGGTGCATTTTGCCAGGTCAGTCATTATTGCAGCTCACAGGATTCGCAGCTGATTGTTGATTACTTTCCTCCTCCTTTACCATGTATAGTACCTTCAGTACTATGAGAGCTAGCCAATAGGGATAAAGTTTATAGGTCAGAATCCACTTGATTTCCCCATGTTTAATGACTCAAGAATGTGTCATCCTTGCCAATAGGGTCTTGCCATCAAGTTCTGGGTGGTAAGCAAGAACAATGACAATGGGCTGTAGTGTTTGGGGACAGGAGGGGTCTATGGGATCCAACTGGCCAACAACTCAGAGAAGTCACCCATTTCTGGTACTGGGGGGTTTATTTGCTAGGATGAAGTGTCTAGTTGGAGTTTTGCCCCCCCCTCCATTATAGGGTCACTCCATTTAAATTCTTTTTATTTATGTATATATTTCAGAGAGCTCCTACAGTAGATTTCCATATGGTTTTTCAAAAGGTCTTTAAGGTTAGTTATCTTTCCTACACCCCCTCCTCTCCCTTCCCTCCCGTCCCCCACTCCATTTAATCCTTCCTGTTCTTCTACTCTCCTTTCCCCATGAGCTGGCACTCAGGAGTTATCAGGGAGAGTAATTTGGTGCAATGGACTCTAGCACAAATGAAAGAAGGAATGAAGGGGGCGGGTTGCTACAGAAGGGTACCAGGGGAGAAGCGGGTATAGAGGTGATTAAGACTGACTGAAAAATTATGCGTGAAACACATAAAATGTACAAAAAAGTCCTTCTCCCACAAAAATAAATGCATAAACAGTACTGAGAGTCTCTGATAAAAAGAAATTAAATGCTTATGCTGTCATCATCTTGAAAGTCATGATAATTTTTTCTTTGCACCCGTATTTTATAAAGAAAAGCCAATGCTATAATGAGCTGTTTTGTGCATAAGACATACACACAATGTGGATGTCTGCCACCACTCCTTGGCGCCCTAGTCATGATAACATGGCTGATGTCCTTTACCACAGAACCCTAGTGGATCCACACACATGACAGCTTAGCAAGACTCATGATGGGTTCAAGATGGCACGTTCTATCTACAACACTGGGGACACTCACAGCCCCAGGAGGTCATCTTTCCTTTCTAACCTGAACTCACTGCAAAGGTAGAAAGCGTCTTCCAGGGGCTGGAGAGATAGCCTAGCGGTTAAGAGCACCGACGCTCTTGCAGAGGACCCAGGTTCGATCCCCAGCACCCACGTGGCGGCTAAGAACCGTCTGTAACTCCAATTCCAGAAGAACTCCAGTTCCAGGGGAATCCGACACCCTCTTCTGACCTCCGCGGCATTGCACGACACGGGTGCACAGACCTGCATGCAGACGATACATTCATACACATATAAAAAAATAAATAAATAATAAAAAAAAATTAAAAAAAAAAAAAAAGAAAGCGTCTTCCAGATGACCTGGGTTCTGTTCCCACACCCACGTGGCAGCTAACAACCACCCGTGACTCCAATTCCAAGGGATCAGATGTCCTCTTCTGGCCTCCGCAGACTTTATATTTACGTGGGTGCACATATATACCTGCAGGCAAAACACTCAGACACAAAATAAGATGATAGATAGATAGATAGATAGATAGATAGATAGATAGATAGATAGATGATAGATAGGCGCTAGATAGATGATAGATGATAGATAGATACATGATAGATGATAGATAGATAGATAGATGATAAATAGATGATAGATAGATAGATAGATAGATGATAGATAGAATTTAAAGCCTGTGCCTAAAAGAAGCCATTTTAAAGATGAGGCAGCCCTCAAATTTTTCCATTCAGATCTTCCTCATTCACTGATAGCCAAAGGAGCATGTAGGCAGAACGTGTCCGCACCAAGGGTCAATGGCAGACAACCATGTGTCTGCACCAAGGGACAATGGCAGCGCTCTTTTCATATTGCATCAGCATTGTTCTCATAAGAGCAGAATCCATGTGCATATATATGGTACGAAATAAAATCCCTGGGCTGGAGAGAGGGCTCAGCGGTTAAGAGCACCGACTGCTCTTGGCAGAGGACCCGGGTTCGATTTCCAGTGCCCACATGGCAGCTAAGAACCGTCTTTAACTCCAGTTCCAGGTGAATCTGATGCCCTCTTCTGACCTCCATGGCATTGCACAAAATGGGTGCACCAACCTACATGCAGACAGTACACTCATACACATCAAAAATAATAAAAAAAATTTAAAAAAAGAAATATAATCCATGTGGTTTTAATGCCTCTTGCATATGGACCTTTTATGTTTGCATTTAAAACTACCAATGCATTGCATAAAGATTAACTGCAAAACTCATGCCAACAATGTAAATTTTTAATCTTTCTTTATTTAGAATGACATTAAGTAGTAATTTTTTAAAGTACTATGTAAGTCAAAAGAGAGATTCATGAAAAAAGTGGAAATCTTGATATTTTAGTATTTTTGATAACTTTTTCTTTTTTTCTTTTTGGTCTTTTCGAGACGGGGTCTCTCTGTAGTCCCAGCTGTCCTGGAACTCGCTCTGTAGACCAGGCTGGCCTTGAACTCACAAAGATCCGCCTGCCTCTGCCTCCCAAGTGCTAGGATTAAAGGCATGCGCCACCATGCCCGGCTTTGATAACTTTTTCTTGCTTTCGAACAGGCAATTTTTTTTTTATTTTGTCCTTGGTCCCACTCATTATGTAGCTGTCCCTGAGAAATGAAATCTATTTGACAATGACAAAAAATTGGAGTAACTGTAATTATTCAAAAATCACACATGATCAGAAAATGGATTATTAAAAATACCTGCTCGGATGGAAATGAAAAGCTATAGACTTTGCACTCATCCAAGACATTTTCCTGTGAGACTTTTCTCTAATAGAGGCAATATTTAAAGCTACAAGTATATGACTACAGTATCTAAATATTATCTAGCAAGCAAGGCATGATGGTGTACACACACGTAACACATGTGCAGGAAGGCAGAGGGAGGTAGATCCCTAGGGCCCACCAGCCCACCCTAATCAGTGAACTCCAGGTCCCAGTAAGAGACTTTGTGTCAAAAAATGAAGGAATGACATTCAAGGTTGACCTCTGGTCCCCTTATCCATGTCACACACACACACACACACACACACACACACACACACACACACACGCGCGCGCACGCACCTGCACACAAAGGAACATGGACACAAACATGGACATGTACATACATACATACATCACACACATACATGAAATTTCTAGCAAATCCAGTGTATGAATGCACCTATCTTTTATTACTTTTATTACTACATTTTTATTCCTCAAAAGTGACAGTCTTTCTTTTTCTATTGGCACTGACACCATTTTTGTAATTGAAGCTTATTAGTTTCTTCATCTATTCTCGGATTAAGTAAAGCAAGATGCTGTTCTACAAAGCAACCATCTCCTCCACAGCTTCCTTGGCTTGTGGGGGCTGCTTCCTTACTGGCATGTATTTCCTCTCACAACAGCTTTGTCATCTGCTTGTCTCTGTAATGCAAACCACGTTCCCAAAATAACATACCACTTCCATCCAATTCTTATCATGAAACACTGAAGGAAATGTCTATAATTATGATACTATGCTTCAAAATCTTGACAGATTGAAATCCATCAAGAACTGAGAACCTAGAAATTAAGGTTCTGCATAGAAAACAGAAACCCCAAATTCAAGAAAACTGTAATCTGCTTCCCCCAGGTTATAGCCAGAAGGTGCTTTGTCAAATCAAGTAACTTTTTCTCATATAATAGCTGTGGAACCTGAAGTGTAGGGGCGTCGAGCAATTCCTACAAGGTGCTGAACTCATGGGATAAAATTGTCACATATACAAATTCATTGATTCCCAAATGAGAGCCATCTACCCCATCCCAACAAAACACCTTTGCAGAAGGATTCCTTAGGAGTATACAAGTCACTGAAACAAGAATTTTGGAGAATTCTTCTGATTAACTTAACTTGAAATAGAGCAGATATCTCTGCATTAGAAGTTAAAACTAATATACAGAGCCTTAAAAAAAAGCATCGCTTTGGAGAAGCAGGCCTGGAACATGAAGCCAGGAAGATCAGGAATTCAAGGTCATCCTCAGCTATATAGCAAGTTCAAGACTGTCTCAAAATAAAAGGTCATTTAGGGTTGTTGTTCATGTTCTGACCTCCAAGCCTCCAAGCAGTCCTCTGGGTGCCTCTCCCCCAGGCATGACCTCCCATCGCTCCTTGAAGTCAGAGCCTATTACTCACACGGGACCCTCATGAGATCAGACCTATCAACATTCTCTCCTGAAGTAGGCGAGAGCCATCAGACCCTCACCTGAGATTCTAGACCCTCATCCCTGACACACACATCCCAAGCTGCAGGCAACCTTGCTCCTTCTGCAGGCGTTACTGGGGGTGCTAGGGGACATAGGCTGACTGGGGCTGGGACGTCAATAATAGAGTTTTGATGAGTTGTCACCCATGCTGGAGTGGGCATTTGTAGTGGTACAGCTACCTGAGAATCACCCATGTTCCTGTAAGTAATCCCAACAAAGTCATTGGATCATCCAGCTAGGCATGAATTGAATCTGTTCTTCGGTGTGTGGGAGGGAATATGCATTTCTGTGTATCTCCCCAGAGAAGTAGCACATTGTGACAATATAAGATAACATTCGTTTCGAGGTTTTAGAGTTTTTATTTATTTTATTTAATTACTCCTATATTTATGTGTATGAGTATTTTGCCTGCATGTATGTAGTACAATGTGCATCTATGTTGTACAATGCCCACAAAGGCCAGAAGAGGTTGTCAGATCCTCTGGAACTAGAATTATGAACAGTTGTTAGCTGCCATGTGGGTGCTGGGAACTAAACCTGGGGACCTCTGCGGAGCAGCCAGTGTAGTGTTCTTCACCACCGAGTGATCTCTCCAGCCCCTCATTGTTGAGTATTATGGCTAGCAAATGCCTTTCTTTGATATCCTCCCAATGTCTTAAATTCAATTAATTATTAAGGCAGTCACAAACTCCAACACAGGCACATATGTTCAGTCTTTATGATGGAAAACTGTCCTTTTCTGTGAGTCAGTTCAATAACAACCATTTACAGGATGACTAGCCATGTGCCAAACACTATCCAACCTCTAAGACCATATACTCACACTGAATCAGGGAAGATAAACAGCAGGAAAGCCAAAGCCTCTGTCACCAAAGAATTAACAGAGATCATTTAAGGGACGGTTTCTTTGTGTCACAGTTTTAGAGGTATCACTCCACCATGACATACAGGACAAAGTGGAGCAGAATAGTTTACAGCACAGTAGCCAGGAAGCAGAAGCCAGAGACTACCAGTACATATCTCCTGTGCCCCTTGTCTTCTGTCTGGACTTTTCAGCCCATTGGATGGTGCCACCCCCACGCAGGGTGGGCGCCCCCCATTAGTCCTCTCTAAAAGTACTCTCACAGGTACACTCAGAAGAATGCTTCACCAGTCTCCTAGATGACTCTAAATCCAGTCTCATTGACTATGAAATTTGCTTAGCAAAACTCCTCCCCCATGCTTCCTCTTATATTTTCCAACAACTGACTTCCCTACTCTGCCCATTGGCTAAATCCCCAGCTGTCATGAGGCTGAAGTATTTTTTTTTTTCAGTCTTTTTGAGACAGGGTCTCCCTGTAGCCCCAGCTGTCCTGGAATTCGCTCTGTAGACCAGGCTGGCCTTGAACTCACAAAGATCCACCTGCCTCTGCCTACCAAGTGTTAGGATGAAGTATTCTGAATTGAGCTCTCTCCCTTTCCATAGTCTTGACATCTTTACAACAGGCTTGAGTAAAATCTTATTTATCATTTTAACAGGTGTTAGAAATTCTTTTTTCTTTAGTATTACTTTCAAAATCACCAACTCCTGGGAATGCTTTTCCTTCTTAACCAAGATTTAGAGTAATAGTTTTTCAACTAAAGTAATACAACACACTGTCTTGATCAATTGTGAATTTGGCAAGTAATTGCAAACAAATAATTTCTTAAATATTGAACTTTGTGAATGGGTCACCTTAAAGGCTGAATTGAAATGGACTCAGGGTTATCCTTGGAATGCCATGTTTTATTCTGTTACTGAGCATGTTCTCTTGAGTGAGATAAGCATATGGATGGGTCCTCTGTACTCACAGATTCTGCATCCATATATTCAACTAAGTGTGAATTGAAAATATCCTTTTTTTAAAAAAAGTATCTCTACTGAACATATATTGGCTTTTTCTTATATTATTCTCTAAGCAATACAGATCTACAACTATGTATATAATATTTACATTGTAATAGGTATTAGAAGTAATCTAGGGAGCTGGAGAGATGGCTCAGCAGTTAAGAATGCCAAGGACCCAGGTTCGATTCCCAGCATTCACATGGCAGCTAAAAACCATCTTTAACTCCAGTTCCATGGGAATTTGACACCCTCTTCTGACCTCCAAGGCATTCCACAACATGTGTGCACCAACCTACATGCAGACAGTCCATTCATACACATAAAAAAAAAATAAATAAATAAAAAATAAAATAAATTTTAAAAAGAAGTAATCTAGCAATGATTTAAAGTATACAAGAAGGTATATGCAATACTGTACCAATTTATACAAAGGAATTGAGTGTCTATATTTGGGTGTCCATAGAGAACTGGGTTCCAGAACCAATTACCAATGGACATCCATTCAACCTGTTTTAGGGCTATCAAAACCCAGAGAGCATCTTAATGTCAATGTACTGTTAGTCAAACAACAATAAAATTCTTTTATTGAAGCATACACACATTATAGTCATTTCCAATAGCTGTTTCTTCTCATCCTGGTCCTAACTAAACAGGAGGAATAATAAATACATCATCTGCCTTCCTTGAAATCAAGTGGGTCATATGACTAGGTCTGGCCAGTGAACTGGGAGTTGAAGAGATCCACCTCTACCGCACTTCGGGCTGGAAGAAGTAGAGACAGACTCTTCACTCTCACTTTCTTCTCCTAGCCAACCAAAGAGGCCACAGGTCCTAGATACTACGGCCACAATTAGTGCCTCTGTTAACCTTTTCCACACACTCGTTAACTGTACACTTAAAATAGCCACAATGATAGAGCTATATGTGCTTTTCATCACAATTAGAAATTTATGGGACTGGAGAGATGGCCTAGCGGTTAAGAGCGCCGACCGCTCTTGCAGAGGACCCAGGTTCGATCCCCAGCACCCACATGCGGACTGAAAACATCTGAAACTCCAATTCCAGGAGAACTCCAGTTCCAGGGGAATCCGACACCCTCTTCTGACCTCCACGGCATTGCAGGACATGGGTGCACAAACTTGCATGCAGACAGTACATTGATACACATACAGAAATAAATAAAATTAATAAAAAAAATTTTTTTAATAAAAAAAAAAAAGAAAGAAATTTAAACGTTCTTTTCACTGCCCTCCCATGAGCATTCCTGCCTGCATTTTGAGTAAATGACGCAGGATTGCAGGCACCAGGTCGATTGGAAGATAATCTGAGACTAAGGGCTTTTTGCAGACCCTCAGATATGCACCCCCAAAATGCAGCCAAGCTCAGCACTACCCTCCCCAGAGAGCTTCCTTAGCTTTTGTCTGGGGAAGTAATTCACAAGGGCAAAGGCAGATCTCCAGCTTAAGGGCTTCTCTCTTGGGCAAGCTCCTGGGATGCAGGAGGCAGGCTGGACCCACATCTGCTCTGAGTTCTGCTTTGCACGCCGGTTTAGGGGAGCGGCATTTAAAAATCTGTCCATCTCTTTAGACAGCATCTCCGCACACGACAGTTGACCTTTGGGAAGCAGAACGTTAAAGACACAAGCAGAGCCGCAAGAAAGGCCTGCCTTCAGGGGAAGAGGCCACGGGAGTGAGCAGTGACTAAAAGGGTGGTCTGAAGAGCACCAGCTGAGAGACCATGGCTCCAAAGAGCACCCTGAGTGGGCGTGGCAGAGGAGCTGCCACTAACAATGTAATTGCATTGACTCAGACCTTGTTTCCCCGAGAGCTCCATTCTATAATTCGTTCAAACTTCTGTTATAAAAGGAAAGTAATTCTGCATTCAGGAAGCACTATCGATTCAGGCTAATTTGGTCCATAAGGGGCAATTTCAACAGACTGTCAGGTTGCCATGGTAACATCCTGTTTTATTTATAGTAACAAGTTCAAGGTATCGCTACAAGAAGCAACGCATCTCAGTGCTGTGATTTTCCAGTTGTGTTCTGAAAATCTGGGCATTTGGGGGACTCCTTTAAAGCTGGGAGATGTGGGGGTCTGAATTCCACCTCCATTACAATTAGAGCAGCCTTGCTTTGATGTCTTTTATGTTTTAAGGTTCTGCTGCATTAAAACACATACAAAAATAAATAAAACTAGATAACTGTCTTTAAAAGCAAGGTGTCAGGAATATGAAGAGTCTGCCCTGGTACACCCTCCTATCCAAAAGAACGGACTCTGATCCACGCGGTCCTAACAGCATCTCTGTTGCTCTCATACACAGGCCCAGGGGAGGCCTCTTGCCACATCCTTAATCTCCGTTCTGGACTTTTCAGAGCCACGTGGTTTGTCTGGACTTGCTTGTCTGTCTGTTTCCTGCTGACTTGACCCCTAGCTTTTTCCCAGGAAGGTCTGTGTGCACATCCCCACACTTCGTGGGGCTAGATGCACCTTTTTTTGCAAGAGCCTGGTGAACTTTCCTGCTGTCTCTGCTTATTGTGGAGAATCTTAAGACTGTAGGATAAGCTGATATAAAAACATGCTTCAGCCAGGTATGACAGCGTATGTCCACAGTCCCTGCCACTAAGAAGGATGAGGCAGGAGTATGGCTTGAGTTCAGGTGTTTAAGGACAGCCTGGGCAGTGTAACAAGATCCATCCCTTTAAAAAATAATACCTGTGTTGAACTGTTTTTCAGTATGTCTTGATTCCCCAAAGAAGAAAAGAAAGAGGAACAGGGGAGGCAGTGAAAAGGGAAGAGAAGGGAAAAGCACGGCAGGCAAGGCCGAGAGAAGGAAGGCTGCAGTCGGCGCCCACAGTCGTCTGCACCTAGACTATGATCTGACCACAGGCCACACCCATGCCTGTGCAGAAGGGGTCCCTTGGTTCTTACCTCTGTGGTTTACCTCCCTGTGTGCTGCCGGACATTATAGACCCAGAGGAACTGGAGGTGTGCACCAGAGGAAGGAAGAAGACGGAAGAACCCTATACCATCTACTCAATGTCTCTACTAAACCTAAAACTGGTCCCTGCAAATAAGACCATTAACTTTATAAAATATATATTTTATTTTATTTTATGTGTATGCATGTATTGTCTGCATCTGTGTAGTACACTAGTGTCATACAAGACCCATGGAGTCAGAGGTGGGGTCAGATTCCCCTGAGACTGGAGTTCTGGATGGTTTATCTGCCATGTGGGTACTGGGATTGAACCCAGGTCCTCTGCAAAAATGGCCAGTGCTTTTAGCTGCTGAGCCATCTCTTTGGCCCCAAGGCCTTTAACTTTTTAAAAGCATACCTAAGACCCCAAAATGGAGAGATTCCACCTAGTAGAAGGTTAAAAAAACAGGAAATGATTCCAGAAGAAAGTAGTTTGTGAGATGTACCTTAAAGGGTATGATTTTTGCAAAGAGAGGGAAATCCTTATAAAGAGAAGCAGTAAGGACAAATGTATAGCGAAAGACAGGGATGGACGGTTGGACCGGATAAGCAAGTAGCTTCTAACGGTCTGTCGGAATGCAGGTAAATAGTGAGAGGAAAACACATGTTCACAGTTAGCAAGTGTTAAAAGCTTGCCAGAGGCCCGGCACAAGAGTAGAGCAATGAAAGCCTTTGTCAGCATGGACGTTATATTCTAATGACTCTGCCACAGGAGTCTGGAATACTAGCTAAGGTATTGGTTCTTAATTTATCAGGCAACAGGGAGCCAGAGAGGGCTTTTGAACCCCAAAACTCATAATATTCTTGTCTCTGCAGTTTCCATGGCAACCTAAGAGCAACATCATTTTCTTATTTTACTGTAACCTAACCTCATGTGTATTGGCCCCTGAAGATTGTGAACTTTTCCAGAGAAACCTCACCCTGACTCCCGGTTGAGCCTATTATGAAAGCCACAAGCCATTATGCGGTCCTCAGCTGTCAGTGAACGGTAAGGCAATCTCACCACTCAGTAATCTGAGAGAGAGCCCAGGCAGGCTGGATTTTGAACTACATGCTTTTAGACATTCTCAGATATCACTCTAGGAGGACATGACAACCCTACTCAGAAATACAGGCACCACTCAAAGTATTTCAAAGAGAAGATTTAATACAGGAAATGATACTAAAATTGTTGGAAGAACTAGGAAAGTAAAAGCCAGGGAAAGACACCATCAGCTTCCAAGAAGTCTGAATTGCAAGAATTTCAGAAAGTGATCACTGATGATCTCAACTTCCTTAAAGAGCAAAAGAGACAGGCGGATCTTTGTGAGTTCAAGGCCAGCCTGGTCTACACAGTGAGTTCCAGGACAGCTGGGGCTACAGGGAGACCCTGTCTCAAAAAGACAAAAAAA
>VZQC01013236.1:807097-842036 GCA_009823505.1 Rhizomys pruinosus | reverse complement strand
AGAGAGACGGCAACTGTAGACCACGAGGCTTGTTAAACTCACTAAGCCTGCCCCCAATAACGTACTTCCTCTAGCACGGCCACACCTTCTAAGACCTCCAAAAACAGTGCCACCAACTGGAGACAAATGTCTGAATACTTACAGCCTATGGGGGACACTCATTCAAACCACCACACAGCTCTTCACTATTGTGAAGAGAACTGCAATAAACATGGATGTGCATGTATCTTTGTGGTAGGATGAGTCTTTGGGGTATGTCCTAGTTTGTCTTCCATTGCTGTGACAAAACACTCTGACCGACACCAACTTGGGGAGGAAAGGGTTTATTCAGCTTACATCTCCCGGGTCACAGTTCATCACTTAGGGAGCCCAAGGCAGGAACTCAGGGCAGGAACCTGGAAGCAGAAGCTGAAGCACAAGCCATGGAGGAATGCTGTTCACTGGCTTGCTCCCCTGGCTCATGCCCAGCCTGCCTTCTTACACGGTACACAACAACCTGCCCAGGGTGGCACCACTCATTGTGGACTGGGCCCTCCCACACTGTTCCACCATCAAGACAATACTCCACAGATGTGGCCACAGGCCAATCCAATGGACCCAATTCCCCAGTTGAGGCTCCCTCAACCCAGGTGTGTCAAGTTGACACTAAAGCTATCCAGCACACCATCCCACCCATCCACCCATGCATGAACACACACACACACACACACACACACACACGTGCATGCACATATGATACTCACAGGTATGCACATACATTTATCTTATAGATGCTAATGTCTTGGTGAGCCACTGCTACAATAAAGTGTTTGGGAACAGAAGTTGACAGTAGGAAAATGAGATGATAGCTTTGGGTTTGGATGGAGTGTCCTTACACTTAGAAGAAAGGTGGTTTCATATGAACATGAACAGAATAAAAACTCCCCCAACCCACCAGAACCATTACCTGAACCAGACATGAGTACCTAAAAGTAAATCTGGGTTCACCAGGTGTGGAAAACTCTTGCCCTTCTTAGCTTTGGTAATGACTTAAGGAGCTGTAGATTTCTGGCACAAATTGGTATTTTTCATTGATTTGCTTGGTGTGTAGCTATGCTGATTTTATATAGCAGCCAGAAAATCCATTTCTAATATAGCAGAACTGTCTTCTAAAAAGCATATCCAATTACCAAGTTCACAGTATTTGGAGATCAAAATGGTATTAGTAGAAGAACCTGTGTCTGCTTTTCCAACTTTTTTTTTTTCAAGCTGTAGGTCTGTGAGTTATTTTGTACCACTCAAACAGCTCCTACTCAAAACTTTTTGGCCTATTATTTTGAAGAAATAGAAAGAGAAAGGCTTGGGAGTGGGCAAGTTGGCAAAAAGAATAGAGTACATGTAGGTAGGTATAGGAGTAAGGTGATACCACAAACCTATAGATTTTTACGGTTCTGGGAATGAACCCAGGGTCTCGTATATGCAAAGCAAATGCTCTCCCAGTGAGCTATGCCCCCAGCCAAAGATCTATGAGTTTTAAAATCTCATGCTAGAAACCTGTGTGTCTGGGCTGATATAAAGATTATAGTATCCTCACTTCCCTAAGTACTATTTATTCAATAGTGTAAATTGCAGAAATTACCAAGCACAATAAAAGCAACTGCCTTCATCATTTTGAGAGTCTGGACTAGATCCACTCTGATTTGACCTTTAGAGAAGGTAACCAAGAAGCAGAAGGGAGCATTGTCAGTTTGGCCAGGTTCAAAGGCAAACTTGCCCAGAGGCAAGGACTCAAACCACTGAACCCAGGGAAGCCTTCCTACGGCTAGGCTGTGTGCTGGGTAATACTAATGGTTTCTTCTTTGCCTTTAGTAACGAGGAAGTTTGCTCATTTGCCAGCACCCCTCCCTAATCAGGTGACTAGTTGGGTCAAAGGCATTCAAGCCATGGCAGAAAATCTCACTGCTTTTTTCCAATTGCAAAACTTTATGTCAAAAGACTCAGAGGTAGAGCTTCTAGAGGCAGAATTTCCCTGCTGAAGTCTTGCAAGGCCAAGCTCGTGCTTGGAATCACTTCAGCCTGTTTCTGGAGGCCTGGCCGAGAGAGGCAAAGCAAGTATGAGCTCAGTGTCACTGACAGTCTGCCCTAAGCCTGCCTCTCAGAAGGTATGGCTTCAGGGCTCATCTTTATATGGTGTTTATCCAAGTCTCTGCCCCCAAGTCTCCTCTTCGACAGCAGCCCAGGAAAATGCAGAGGTAACCAGCCACTGATGGCACGTTTGCAGCTTCTGCCCAGAAGTAATTTTTTTCCCCTTCATCAAAATTCATTACCATGAAGATGGCAGCTTTTCTCATTAATGACTGTGACAGTGACCAGCCTTCCTCATTTATCAACTTATTGCCCATGCAGAAATGCCAAGCGATCTAATATGATTAGGGAGCTGTATGTCAGCATCTCCTCTTCTGGACAGCCCAGGAGACAACATGGTTTTACCTTTGCATGCAACTAAACAATCATCCCAGGTGTGTGGAACCAGAGGGCACAAAGGGATCTCAAAATGTCAGCCAATAGCTGGGCGTGGTGTCACGAGCCTTTAATCCCAGGACTCAGGAGGTAGAGGTAGGCAGATCTCTGTGAGTTCGAGGCCAGCCTGGTCTGGAGAGCAAGATCCAGGACAGCTGGTACTAAAAGGGAGACCCTGCCTCAAAAATACCAAAAAAAGGAAAAAACTTAAAAAAAAAAAAAAAAGGCGTCAGCCAATTCATTCTCTCTGTAGGCACAAGCATAGGCAAGCCATTTAGGATGATGATGATGATGATGATGATGATAGACATTTGTGATAGTTCGTATCCACAACTGTGGGGATTTTATACTTAAATAGCTAAGGGAATTGTACCTTGTGGTGCACTGAGTGCTTTATTGGCATAACTACTCAAGGAAGAATTATTATTTCCAACTCAGAGAAATTGAAAAATTTACCCAAATAAGTGCCAAAGAGGAGATTTAACTAAGCATTGTTGCTACTGGAAAGAGTCCTTGTGACTAAAAGAATTGTCAGTTGAGGGGATGGTTGATTTTTACTTGTGTATCTTTCTTGAGACAGAGTCTTTCTATGTAGGCTAGTTTCTAACTTTCCATATAGCCCAGGCTGGCCTGGAACTCATCATCCTCCTGCCTCAGCCTCCTGAGTACTGGGATTATAGATATACTACCACTGAAGGGAAATAGCAGGCTGTTTAGGGCAACTCCATTTCTTAGGATAAAAACCCCATTTTGTGTCAAAGATTTCTTGGAAATAGCATCGTTCTGTGGGGAGCTGAAATAGCAGGCAGGTGGTATTTACTCAGAACCGATCCTTGAGCCAGGTCTCAGCAATGAGGTTGCAGAAGAACAATGGAAACAGGGAGGCAATAGAATGAGTCAGTTCTGGGATAGCAGGGATGAAGAGAGTCAACAGGACAGAGAAGACCCAACAGAGGTAATAGAAGGGATCATCTCTGCTATTTGAAGATAAATGGGGCCCTAAAGTTAGCCATCGGAAAAAGTCACCCATGAGAACCCCAGTAATAGCTAACCCAAAGTCCATCAGGGTGTAAACTTTATGTGAACTCTGCCTTTAAAAACCCCTGTGTACAATTTCTTGGGGTCACCTCTTCTACCCACCTGTAGTGAGAGAGTGGACCCTGGCGCATCGGTTATCAATTTGGCCTTTTTTCTAAATAAACTTCGCAATTGGCTTTTTTTCTAAATAAACTTTGTAAAAAGCAGCTGCCTAACTTAATGACCCCCCAGACCCTAACACCACATCCAAGAAACATATTCCTACTACTCCTGCGTTGGTTCTATCCACATGAACTCATGCTGTGTTTCTTGCAACAAAGCAAATATTTTGAGCCTACAAAATAAGCATTATTTCCCCCATTCCTTTTAATCCATTAGATCCTACAAACCTTGTTTGTCATGTATCTTTGGTGTTTCCCAACCCCCCTTATGAAGAAGTTCTTCCTAAAAAGCCTAATTTTAATGGCTTTCACTTCAGTGCATGCTTACTCTCCTTATTTGGTCTTCAGGGAAAGCAGAACAGATGCTGCATACATTTTTACATGGTTGAAGATTAATGACCGTGTGTGTGTGTGTGTGTGTGTGTGTGTGTGTGTCAGAGAGACAGAGACAGAGACACAGACACAGACACAGAGACAGAAAGACAGAGAAAGGGGTTTCTAACCACATGAAGGCAGGTAGTTTCCATCAGTAGTTCTGAAGAGACCTGCCAGTTTCTCTGCATATTCAGGTTGCTTAGTTGCATTGTTAAGTGTAACAGGCAAAAATGGAAGATAGCGTGACATTTATACCTCCACAAAGTGCCAATGACACTTCTTGTTTTATAAATAAACAGTTTCTACTCCTTATGGCCATGATTCATAGTTTAGACTGATCAAAGTAGAAAATTTTAACATAACATCTGAGCTTTGACTAATGATGACTTAAGAAAACCTCAGAGAAAACGATTTGTCTCTGAAAGAGTCTTCCAGGAATTACCCAAATTAACTTTATCAGAAACAGCTTCGAATCTGGCTTTCAGGGAAAATGAGTTATTTCAAAATAGAGGATGCATTTCTTAACTTCCTGCTTTAAAGCAACAGACATTTAGCCAGGTGTGGTGGCACACGCCTTTAATCCCAGCACTTAGGAGGCTGAGGCATGAGGATCTCTGTGAATTCAAGGCCAACCTGGTCTACATAGTGAGTTCCAGGACAGCTGGGGCTAAAGGGAGACCCTGTCTCAAAAAGACCAAAAAAAAAAGGGGGGGGGAGGGGTGAAACATGGCCTTGAATGGTTCAGGGTGGTGGTGGTGGTTTGTTTTGTTACATATATTTGTTTGTTTGTTTGTTCGTTGTGTGCGTTTGTACATGGAAGCATGCATGCCACAGCTCCCATGTGAGGATCAGAGCACAACTTGTACAGTTTCTCTCCTTCTACCATGTGGTCTCAGGGATCAAAGTCAGGTTGTCAGTGCCTTTGCCCACTGAACCATCACCCAGCCCTAGATTCTGGGCTTTTTAATTGGAATATTTAAAATTACATATACAATGTGATATTTCAAAATATTGTGAAATTATTAAGTCAAACCAATTAACATAGCCATAACCACACATGGCTATGTCTTATAATATGAAGGTTTAAAATCTACTTTCTTAGCAGATTTCAAATATATGATGTTATTACTAACTATAGCCACCATGCTGTACAATAGATCTCCAGAACCATTCATCCTGAAATGACTCTGATCTTTACAAATTATTTGGTTACCTGAGTATTTTGATAGAGGCCTCTGGAGAACTAGCTAATTAAAGGTTTATGACTTTTTTTTTAAGTTAAAAATTATTACTTTTATTTAAGGAAGAAACAGATTCCTGTAGGATGGAAGTCCAGGTCAGGAATGATTCTTTTTTTTCTTTCTTTTTTTAAATTTTTACTTCTTATGTGTATGAGTATACTGTTTGCATGTAGGTAGGTGCACCCATGTCATGCAATGCTTTGGAAGTCAGAAGAGGGTGTCGAATTCCCCTGGAACTGGAGTCAAAGACAGTTCTTAGCCACCATGTAGGTGCTAGGAATCAAACCCATGTCCTCTGCAAGAGCAGTTGGCGCTCTTAACCGCTGAGCCATCTCTCCAGCCCCTCTTTTTTTTCATACATGTCTTGCACCTTTTTTGAATCTTTCCAAAGCAGAGGATTATTGTTTTGGGGAGAACTTCACTGTTTCAGTCATGTTTTGTTTTGTTTTGTTTTTGTCCCAGTTCTTCTGTTGTTGTTCCCTCCAACTTGTATTTCTTCAACATATGCATATATATGTCTCACCTATACTAAAATCATGTCATCTGAAAACAAACTGTATGTTATTTCCAAATCATATTTCAGGATTCACATTTTTCCATTTTGATTTTATATTATTCTAAAATATGTGTGCATACCCTCCACCCATATACCAAAATTCCGACGTCTGAAAATAAATGGTAGGTTAATTCTAGAGCCTGTTAAGGGATTCACAGTCTAAGGTTTATGACTTTTAACGGCTCTTCCTCATTACCGGCAGCTAGCCACTAAGTTCTATCTGAGAGGGACAAGCCTTACTTGCTCTTTAAGCTAGCCAACCAAAGCAGACAAGTTATGCCAGCCAAACGCTGGACCAATTAAGTCCAGAAACCTGCCTCCCTTTGTCTAAAAACTAAAGTCCTGACTGCACCTTTGTTCGGGACTCACTCTCCTGGACCGTTGTATCAGAACAGGTAGTGAGTCCGACCAAGCTTGAATAAAGTGATCCTTTTGTGTGTGTGTCTTTTCGAGACAGGGTCTCCCTGTAGCCCCAGCTGTCCTGGAACTCACTCTGTAGACCAGGCTGGCCTTGAACTCACAAAGATCCGCCTGCCTCTGCCTCCCAAGTGCTAGGATTAAAGGCGTGTGTCACCCTTTTGTACTTGCATCAGAATTGGCTCCTTGGTGGTCTTTGGGGGACCTGAATTTGGGATAGATGGATGACCATCACATCTAGGGTATCGGCCCTAGAGTTTGCAGTTTTTTTCTAGAAGTCCCTCCAATATTTTTGGTGACCATCTGGATTTGAGAACCTTTGCTAATGGTATCTAGACTGTGTAGTTCTTTTTTGGGGGGGGGGTCTTTTCGTAGTTCTTAAATAGATTGTAATCGGGGCCAAGAGAGTAGAGGATGAACAAGATTGTCTCGGGGATCAGGAAAGACAGAAAGCTAATGTTGGCCCTGATCTCAACTCTGTTGGGAACTTCTCAGTGTAGAGCAGGTTCTGGGAGGCAGGGCTGAGTCCACCCACACCTTCAGGAGGAGTTGTCCTGTAGTAGTGGAAGGCATGTACTATAACACCACTGGCTGGAAATCCTGGCTTGCTTTTTGGAAGATATGGTTTACCTCTGTGAGCCTGTTTCCTCATTTCTCCAATGGGAATAAAATAGTAGCTGCTGTAATGAAAATGTTGAAATAGACTTGGTTGCTAAGAGAACTTACAGTGTTGGGGTAATGGAGAAGACAGCCTGGCGCCTTTCTCTCTGCCTCTTTGTTTAGGCAGAATGTCACCCTTGATGTTATCTGTTATCTACAAACCAGGATGTTACATTCCTATGGCCTCTGGGATTGCAAGTTACCTGTAAACCATCTATTTTTAACACTTACTGTGTTATTAGCTTTTGCTTGCATGTCTCTAGGGCTATAAAAGATCCTTAAGACTCAGTTGGGTGCTAACTCCTAAGGAACAATCCTGGGTCAGCCCACCAGGGTAAAATTAAATCCCTCTCCATACCTGACTTTGACTTAAGTCTCCTGATTTTCCATAACGCTGCCATGTAAGTACCTATAGGTTCATACGTAAAGATCATTAGGCTTAACACACTTCTTGGTTTCTATTACTCAGAAGCTACTGATAGCTCTTCATTGTGATCACGTATATATAAACTATGTAATTATTGAGGAGGAAAAACCTTTCTTTACCTTCCTGGCTTTAGTAGATGGAGGTCTGAAAATTTAAGTGTCAAAAGACTGATTAACAGGAGAAAAGGCATGCAAATACATTAGCAAAATACATTAGCATAAGTATCACTATTTCACATGGAAAATAAATAAAACTCGGAGAAATAGGCCAGGAAGCTTACTTTTCTTTTTTTTTCTTTTTTTGTCTTTGCGAGACAGGGTCTCCATGTAGCCCCAGCTGGCCTGGAACTTGCTTTGTAGACCAGGCTGGCCTTGAACTCACAAAGATCTGCTTGCCTCTACCTCCCAAGTGCTAGGATTAAAGGTGTGAGAGGGTCTCCCTTTAGTCCCAGCTAGCCTGGAGCTTGCTATGTAGACCAGGCTGGCCTTGAACTCACAGAGATCCACCTGCCTCTGCCTTCTGAGTGCTGGGATTAAAGGCGTGCACCACCACACTGGCTGGAAGCTACAGGTTTTAACAAAAGAGCAAGGGCTTGGGCTTCAGAGAAGATCAGTGTGTGGAAGTGGGAAGTCAGAAAGCATATAGGGTGTGAACGGAAGGTGAATGCTAGTTTAGTGTCTGCACAGACTCATCTCAGCACAGGTTCTGAGTCTCCAGTGATAAAGGTCAGACTCATCAAGTTCAGAAGAAGGGGTATCATGAGCATACTATGTCAGAAACGTGGGCTATCACATTTTTGTCTCTCTATAATGTCCAAGTTTATTGAATGACAATAAATAAGACACAGCAGTTTCAATGATATCAATCCCACTTTCCTTGGTAATCTTGGCTAAGGCAAACATGGATCCTTTTTTGTAATCTTTTTGGCAATCTTAACTACTGATCTTAACTCTCGAATCACACATTACATATCACACAGTAAACAAATCTAAATGCAAGTACATGTAGAGGTTATCAAATGGCCATAAAGAGGTAAGAGGCCACCACAAAATTCAAGCATTTGGGGAAGTAGGCTGGAGACAGGAGAATAATTTATATCAACAAGATAAGAACCAAACTGAGATACAGGGAAGAAGCTAAAAATAAGGTGGCTGCAAGTGCCACGGGCTTGACAGTGAAGCTGTAGAGTTGAGTCCAGCTACAGGGGTGAAGTCACAGGATGGGTCTAGCTGAAGGACTGAAAAGATGGACGGCAGGACCAGACGAGGAAACAGGAGCGCAGGCAAACATCAACTCAAGTAGGCCAAGCTAACATGCACAGGGGACCAAGCCAAGCTGAAGCCCCTGGGACACCTGGGAGTTCTCTGCCTGTAGGTCCTTGATGCACACACTGAGTGGTCAGATGACAGGTCAGTGAGGACTGGGAGTTCTCTGCCTGCAGGTCCTTGATGCACACACTGAGTGGTCAGATGGCAGGTCAGTGAGGACCTTCACCCACACAGTTCTGGGTGTCCACCTCTTTATGAGGTCCATGTGTGGGAGCTGCGCTCTTTATTTGGTCTGGTGTGCCTGGTGACTTCTAATATGGTTTTTTTGTTGTTTTGTTTTTGGGTTTTTTTTTTGGTCTTTTTCGAGACAGGGTCTCCCTGTAGCCCCAGCTGTCCTGGAACTCACTGTAGACCAGGCTGGACTTGAACTCACAAAGATCTGCCTGCCTCTGCCTCCCAAGTGCTAGGATTAAAGGCATGCACCACCACATCCAGCCTAATACGGTTTTAATTTTTTTTTTAATTTTTATTTTTGTATGTGTATGAGTGTACTGTCTGCATGTAGGTTTGTGCACCCGTGTTGTGCAATGCCGCAGAGGTGAGAAGAGGGTGTCGGATTCCCCTGGAACTGGAGTTTCAGCCGGTTCTCAGCCACCATGTGGGTGCTGGGGATCGAACCCGGGTCCTCTGTAAGAGCAGTCGGCGCTCTTAACCGCTAGGCCATCTCTCCAGCCCCCTAATACGGTTTTAATACACCAATGTGCCCCTGTATTCTCGGTTTCTAGGCTGGCACCCTTTCCACCACCAGGATAAGTCATTTATTAGCCTGTGCTGCACAGGTGGTTCTGACACGGCTCCGCTCTCATGTAGTCATCCTCCATCCTCAAAATGGAGTCAAGAGCTACTTGCAAAATAGAGTCTTTCTGGAAAGACAGCCCGAAAAGTCACTGTTTTATACAATATGGAGTAACTTAGAGCAGAGAAGAACTGACAAGAACTCCAAAGGGACTTGATGCCACCTTCCCAAAGGGAAATAAATTCATGCCCAGGAACATAAAAGCACTCTTCCTGAATCTGTTCATTCTCAAGTGCCTTCAGTTCAAAGTACATCTTATGCTGATGTGGCGCATTGGGGCTGCCTGTACTGACAACTTTCAATAGAAGTTGACATACACCAGTGGTATAATCCATGGCCTGGTCCTTGGGGTTACCTCTTTCCTATTGACACACCGGGCCACACAGGCACCTAGATATGAAGCAGGTGACTCATAATGAAGGAAAGAATTTGAAACTCCAGCCACCTACAGTAACTTGTGCCATTTCTCTGTAAAGACTTGGGGCTCTACATTGCATGAGTACAAGACATGGGCTGAGGTCTATGGCTGCTTATTACTGTGAACTAAAGGTTCCCGAAAAACCCAGAGGATTCTACAATGCTAATTAACTAGTTGATTATGGAGAGTTGGAATGTTACAGATAAGAGTCAAATTATCTTAAGCTATCTTTTAATTTTTTTATGTAATTATTATTTTTAAAAATTTTGTTTCTCTTGCCGTGAAATTGAAGTGCATGTAGAAAAAACTTTTCCTCGGGTTTTCAATTACCAGTTCCATCCACTAGAGGACAAAATCAGGTCTTGCTAGACCAGGCTTCCTTTTTTAAAGCATGAGCAGAATTTCCTCTTTATAGACTGGACACTGGCTGAAGTCCCATTAGTGGATCTCCAAGACCTCCCTATACAGGAAGACTGGTGACCCACATTTGCAGGACATTTCAAGAGATGCCCCCATGCATAGTCCCCTGGGACTTAGTTGACCTCTGAGGGCAAGGAACAAAGTTAACCCTTGGGTCCCTCCACCAAATTGGTGTGGGCATTAAGTATAGTCGTTAAGCACCCAGCGAGGCTAAGTTACACCAGCCTAATACATTGCACCTATATTAAAATTGTATCTCTTGAAAACAAACTGTATGTTATTTCCATATCATATTTCTTGATTCACATTTTTCCATTTTAATTTCATATTACTCTAAAAAATACATAGATACTCTCTATCATATACCAAAAATCCAAGGTCTAAAAATAAATGGTAGATTACTTCTACAACCTGTCTAGGGATTCACACTATAAGAGCACAGTTGTTTTCAGATCACGAAGACTATAACATTAATATTGCTCAGTGTGCCTTACAACTAGGTACTTGGTGCTAGCATCCACGCATGAGGGATACCATTCATCTTTTGTTTTTCTGGGACTCTGTTACTTCACTTAGCATAAAATCTTCTAGTTCCTGAAAATTTCATGATGTCATCTTTCTTTACCACTGCATAGAACTCCACTGTGTAGATGTACCACATTTTCTCTATCCACTCATTAGTTGAAAGGCACTTGGGTTGGTTCCAGCTCCTTTCTATTGTGAAGAGAGCTGCAATAAACATGGCTGTGCACATATCTCTGCAGTAAGATGAGTATTGTGGGTACATACCCAGGAGTGGTATGACTGGGTCAGGTGGTAGACTCATTTTGAGTCTTTTAAGGGTTCTCCACACTACTTTCCATAATGGTTGTACAAGTTTGCATTCCCACCAGTACTGGATGAGTGTTCCCCTTTCCCCACACCCTCTCCAGCATTTGGTATCATTTGTTTTCTTGATCCTACCCAACCTTATCAAAGTGAGATGATATCTTAAACTGGTTTTAATTTGCATTTCCTTAATTATTAGCAATGTTGAACACTTTTTAAGAAGTTTCTCAGCCATCTCTATTTCCTCGCTTGTGAAGTCTCTGTTCAGCTCTTAACTCCATCTTTTGAGTGAGTCTTTTGTTTTCTTCTTTGCTTTTTTGATTAGTTTATATATTCTGGAAGTTAATGCTCTGTCAGATGTATTAGCAGTGAAGGTTTCCTCCCACTCTGTGGGTTTTCTCTTCACTTCCCTATTGTTCCTTTTGCTGTATAGAAACTTTTGAGTTTAATAAGGTCCCACTTGTCAATTGTCAACCTTATTTCCTGTACAGCTGCTGTCTAATTTAGAAAGTCTTTTCCTACACCTATGTCTTGTAAGTTGCTGCCAACTTTTTCTTCTATCACTTTCCCTGAGGACTAGATCCTCAAATGACCTCAAGAAAACATGGGGCTGGAGAGATGGCCTAGCAGTTAAGAGCACTGACTGCTTTTGCAGAGGACCCAGGTTTGATCCCCAGCACCCACATGGAGGCTGAGAACTGTCTTTAACTCCTGTTCCAGGGGAATCCGACACCCTCTTCTGACCTCCTCAGCTTTGCATGACACAGGTGCACAAGCCTACATTCAGACAGTACATTCATACACATAAAAAAATAAATAAAATTTTAAAAAAAGAAAACAAAAACCTTGGATAATCTGGGCTAACTGCGTGTTCTAGTTTGTCTTCCATTGCTGTGACAAAACACTCTGACTGACACCAACTTGGGGAGGAAAGGGTTTATTCAGCTTATATCTCCTGGGTCACAGTTCATCACTTAAGGAGCCCAAGGCAGGAACTCAGGGCAGGAACCTGGAGGCAGGAGCTGAAGCACAGGCCATGGAGGAATGCTGTTCACTGGCTTGCTCTCTTGGCCCATGCCCAGCCTGACCTCTTATACAGTACACAACAACCTGCCCAGGGTGGCACCACCCATAGTGGGCTGGGCCCTCCCACATTGCTCAACAATCAAGACAATACTCCACAGACATGGCCATAGGCCAGTCCAATGGAGCCAATTCCCCAATTGAGGCTCCCTCAACCCAGGTGTGTCAAGTTGACACTAAAGCTGTCCAGCACACTGTGTAACCTTAAGCATCCAAAAGGAAAGTAAAACCAGAAATAATCAGTAAGACCAGGGAAATTGTACTTCAGATATAAATCTTGAGATTTTTTTTTTTGGTACAAGATTATGTTACAAATCAAATCTGGAAGCATGTCCCCCTCCCTAACCCCCCACCCCACCAGAGCACATGCATTCTGCCAAACATGTTTTTCATCTTTTTCTCAGTCTTTCTCAAAATTCTCTGTATAGACATTGACTGTTTCAAGCAGAAGTTCACCGTTTCAGTCAGTTCTTTGACCCAGTCTTTTCTGTTGTTGTTATTGTTGTTGTTGTCGTCTTTGTTATTGTTCTTTCCAATATGGGCCACTCTCTACTACTTGGACCAAAGCTCAAGGAGCCCTGCACAAGAAATACTTACTACTAGGTAAATGGCACTAGCATCCACAGATGAGGGATACCATTCATCGTTTGTTTTTCTGGGACTGTGTTACTTCACTTAACATAATATCTTCTAGTTCCATCCATTTACCTGCAAAGTTCATGATGTCATCTTTCTTTACTGCTGCATAGAACTCCGTTGTGTAGATATACCACATTTTCTCTATCCACTTGTCAGTTGAGGGGCACTTGGGTTGGTTCCAGCTCCTTGCTTTTGTGAAAAGAGCTGCAATAAACATGGTCGTGCATGTATCTCTGCGGTAAGATGAGTCTTGTGGGTACAGACCCAGGAGTGGTATGGCTGGGTTGGGTGGCAAGTTCATTCCAAGTCTTCCAAGGGTTCTCCACACTGCTTTCCATAGTGGCTATACAAGTTAACATTCCCACCAGCAGTGGATGAGTGTTCCCCTTTCCCCACAACCTCTCCAGCACTTGGTATCATTTGTTTTCTTGATCCTAGCCAGTCTTATTGGAGTAAGATGATATCTTAGAGTGGTTTTGATTTGCATTTCCTTAATGATTAATGATGTTGAACACTTCTTAAGATGTTTCTCAGCCATCTCTAATTCCTCACTTGTGAAGTCTCTGTTCAGTTCTTTGCTCCATCTATTGAGTGGGTCATTTGTTTTCTTTTTTCTTTGTTTTTTGAGTAGTTTATATATTCTGGAAATCAATGCTTTGTCAGATGTATCTGCAGTGAAGGTTTCCTCCCACTCTGTGGGATTTCTCTTCACTTCCTTGATTGTTTCTTTTGATGTACAGAAGCTTTTGAGTTTGATGAGGTCCCATTTGTCAATTGTCGACCTTAATTCTTGTGCAGCTGCTGTCTGATTTAGGAAGTCTTTTCCTACGCCTATGTCTTGTAGTCTGCTGCCAACTTTTTCTTCTATCACCTTCAGAGTTTGGGGTTTCACGTTGAGGTCTTTAATCCATCTGGAGTTGACTTTTGTACAGGGCGAGAGGTAGGGGTTTAATTTCATTCTTCTACAAGTGGTGATCCAGTTTTGCCAACACCACTTGCTGAAGATGCTGTCTTTTCTCCATTGTGTCTTCTTGGCCCCCTTGTCAAATATGAGATGGCTGAAATTGTATGTGCTCAAGTTTGGATCTTCAGTTTTGTTCCATTGGTCAACAGGTCTGTTTTTATGACTATAGCCCTGTAGTATAGTTTGAAGTCTAGTATAGAGATCCCCCCTGTATTGCTCTTTTCACTCAGGGTTGTTTTAGCTATTCCGAGTCTTTTGTTTTTCCAAATGAATTTAAGGACTTTTTTTTCCAAGCCTGTGAAGAAGCTCTTGGGGATTTTAATTGGGATTGTGTTAAATCTATCCCAGAGTTTCAGTAGAATGGACATTTTTACAATGTTAATTTTCCCAATCCATGAGCATGGGCAGTTTTTCCATCTTCTGATGTCTTCTTCAATTTCTTTCTTTAAAGGTTTAAAATTTTTGTTGTAGAGATCTTTGGTGTCTTTGGTTAGGTTTGTTCCTAAGAATTTTATTCTTTTTGAGGCTATCGTGAGTGGGAAGGTCTCCTCGAATTCCTTTCTCAGTTGCTTGTTGTTCGTGTAAAGAAAGGCCACTGATTTTTTTAGGTTAATTTTGTATCCTGACACTTTCCTGAAGTTGTTAATCATTTCTAGGAGTTTTCTGGTGGAGTTTTTAGCATCCCTTAAGCAAACAATCTTATCATCAGCAAATAGGGATAGCTTGACTTCCTCTTTTCCAATTAGTACTCCTTTAATTTCCTTTTTTTGCCTTATTGCTCTAGCAAGTGTTTCAAGCACTATATTGAAGAGGAGTGGTGACAGGGGCAGCCTTGCCGAGTTCCTACCTTTAAAGAGAATGTTTCTGTCATTTCCCCATTTAGGGTGATATTGGCTGTGGGTTTCCTGTATATAACTTTGATTACATTGAGCAATGATCCCTCAGATCCAATTCCCTCTAGGACTTTAAGCTTGAAGGGATGCTGGATTTTGTCAAAGGCTTTTTCAGCCTCAATTGAGATGATGGTGTGGTTTTTTTCTTTCAGTCCATTTATATGCTTGATGATATTTATTGATTTTTGTATGTTGAACCATCCCTGCATCTCTGGTATGAATCCAACTTAGTCATGATGGATGATCTTCTCGATGTGTGTCTGTACGCAATTTGCCAGTATCCTGTTTAGAATGTTGTCATCTAGGCCGGGCATGGTGGTGCACACCTTTAATCGTAGCACTCGGAAGGCAGAGGCAGGCAGATCTTTGTGAGTTCAAGGCCAGCCTGGTCTACAGAGTGAGCTCCAGGACAGCTGGAGCTATAGGGAGACCCTGACTCGAAAAGGCAAAAAAAAGAATGTTGGCATCTGTGTTCATTAGGGAGATGGGTCTACAGTTCTCCTTTTTGGTTGTTTCTTTACCTGGTTTTGGTAATAGAGTGATGCTGGCTTCATAGAAGGAATTTGGGAGAATTCCCTCTGATTGTATCCTTCTAAACAATTTCAGTAATAATGGTTGTAAGTCTTTTTGAAATGTTTTATAGAATTCTGCAGTGAAACTGTCTGGGCCTGGGCTTTTTTTAGTTGGGAGGTTTCTATTACATCTTCAATTTCTTCATGTATTATGGGTCTGTTTAGGCTGTTGATCTCTTCTTGGTTGAGCTTTGGTGATTCCCAGGCTTTCAGATATTCATCCATTTCTTCTAGGTTTTCAAACTTAGTAGAGTATAGGTTTTTGAAGAATTCCCATATGATTTTCTGGATCTTTTCATTGTCTGTTGTGATATTTCCCTTTTCATCACGGATTCTATTGATTTGGAGTTGTTCCTTCTTTCTTTTGGTTAACTGGGATAGAGGTCTATCTTGTTTATTCTTTCAAAGAACCAACTTTTGGATTCATTGATTTTTTTTGTATTGTTTTCTTTGTTTCTATTTAATTGATTTTTGCTCTGATTTTTGTTATTTCTTCCTGTCTGTTGCATTTAGGGTTCAGGCCTGTCTTCAATTCTTACAGGCAAGTGCATTAACTCTGTGGCTGACACTGCTTTTGCCACTCTTCAAAGACACGAGACACAGCTTTTTTTTTTTTTTTCTTTTAGTCTTTTTGAGACAGGGTCTCCCTGTAGCCCCAGCTGTCCTGGAACTCACTCTGTAGACCAGGCTGGCCTTGAACTCACAAAGATTCTCCTGCCTCTGCCTCCCAAGTGCTAGGATTAAAGGCGTGAGCCACCACGCCTGGCTGAGACACAGCTTTTTAACCCTCCAATCTGGACTGAAGACTCATGTCGCTCCAAGAATTCTCCAAACCTTCAATGCCAGATGGGGACTGCTGAGATACCCAGCTTGTGGACTAAGCAGCTAAAGGGATTTCAGCCTCATCAGAGTATAGACTGCCATTGTTGGACTGTACAGTCCTGGGCTGTATCATGGAGGCCAGTGCAGGGGGATCAAGACAGGATGCATACTTAATGGACTTTATTTGGGGGACCATGGGAGGGAAAGTGCACCTGTGTCATGCAATGCCCATGGAGGTCAGTAACACAAGGGCAGGATTGATGGTTGTTTAGGCTTGCCAAGGAGGAACCCCTGAGCACTTCCTTAAGGAAAACATGACATCTTTTAGCAAAAAAAAAAATCCTCTAATTCAGGTGATATGGGTATGTATCTATTTATGCATATATATATATATATATATATATATAACTATGTATATATATGTATGTATATTGAAGCAATACAAGTTACAGAGAACAACAACAAAAGAACTGGAAAAAAACTCTGGAAAGACTCAGAAAAAGATGCAAGACATATATGGTAGAGTACAGGGACTCAGGTAGGGTGGGGGGCATGGAAAGGGAAGTGACTCTAAACGTGATTGAAAAATTATGTAAGATTTATGGAAAAAATTTAATAACAATAAAAAAGAAAAGAAAAAAACTTTTTCTTTTTTAAAAAAGAAAAAAACTTTTTTTTAAAGATATAGGAGTGTTTTTATTTATTTATTTATTTATTTATTTATTTATTTATTTATGTGTATGAATGTACTGTCTGCATGCAAGTTTGTGCACCCGTGTTGTGCAATGCCGCGGAGGTCAGAAGAGGGTCTCAGATTCCCCTGGAACTGGAGTTCTCCTGGAATTGGAGTTTCAGACGATTCTCGGCTGCCATGTGGGTGCTGGGGATCGAACCCGGGTCCTCTGTAAGAGCGGTCGGCGCTCTTAACCGCTAGGCCATCTCTCCAGCCCCTTTACAACTTTTTTTTTTTTTTTGGTCTTTTTGAGACAGGGTCTCCCTGTAGCCCCAGCTGTCCAGGAACTCACTATGTAGACTAGGCTAGCCTTGAACTCACAAAGATCCACCTGCCTCTGCCTCCCAAGTGCTAGGATTAAAGGTGTGCACCACCACACCCAGCTGAAACTTTACAACTCTTGTGAAAACAATTCTATTTGGTTTATGCACAGTATAATATTTCTGCAAGTATTGTTGAAAATTCCCCACAGACAAGGCTTTTGTCATTAGATGTTGGCCTCAGCTAGCCATCTGGGACTGTTCAATTAATTGTGCCAGAATTTTATGTCCAGTTACCTCCACTTTCTAAAACATATTCTCTACTAATGTTATTAAAGACAAATTTTTACTTCATACAGGTGTTTTTGCAATGGCAATTAAAGTTTTTCTTCAACAACAACAACAACAAAACATTGTGTTTATGGGTATATTGACTGCATGTATGTAAGTGCACCTGTGTCATGCAATGCCCATGGAGGTCAGAAGAGAGCACTAGATTCCTCTCGAACTGGAGTTATAGGTGGTTATTAGCTGCCATCTGGGTGTTAAGAATCAAACCCAGATCCTCTGCAAGAGCAACCAGTGCTCTTAACTGCTGAGCCCTCTCTCTCCAGCCCACCTTGGGCTTTAGTCCCCTTTTAGATGTTCATTGCCTACCTCTGTGAAAGCGTTGGGTGATCATGAGCTTCTACCAACATACAAGCTAAGAATGACATCAGGGCATCTGAGGCCCATAGCAGAGAGTTCCTTGCTTTCACATGACCCACCTACTGATATTTCCACCAATGTATTTGAAAAGTGCCTTGATTTATGACTTTCCTTTGTTCTGTAACTTTAAAATTTTTCATGAAACTATCATCACATAGGAGCATGGTATTTGGGTTTAACTGAACCGTGTTCCTGGGCTGTAGTCATTCATATTTGACACCATAATAAACTATTCCATGTGAGGTGAGAGCTGTGTTTTGCATGGACATCAATGAAAAATACCAGCACAGGGGACAAATCATCTGACTGCAGTGGATAACAGAACCATGGGTCCTCTAGTCACCGCATGACTCCTCTGTCACACAGGCATCGCAACAGCTTCTGAGGAGCACTGGGAGGACATGGCAAACTCCAAGAGAAACACAGGCCCATGCTTAGCTTCCTCACACTGTTATTTTACCCACATTGCCATGTAGGAATTCCTGGAACATGAATTTAGGATGCCAATAAATAGAATGTGTAGCTTTAGAATTTCCCAACTAACTGGAGAAGGTGGCCAGCAACGCTGCCTCGTTTACGGTTGCGTTGGGGATTCTGCATGTGGTGTTTTGTAGGGAGAAGCAAAGGAAAAGGGAGATGAAAAATATACAAACTACAAGAGGGCTTTTCCTGAGAACTAGAGTGACCAGAGAAGGAGCAAATCAGATGCCCAGATTCCATTCTGTCTCATTCCTGCCATTTTACCATTCCCAAGGAAGAGCCCAGGCCCTGGGCCAACCCCAGCAACCAGCCAGCTTGCTCAGAACTATTTATAGAACTGGGCCTTGGGCAGCTCTCTTCCAATGTGGATATTTCCAGCTCTTTCTAATTCAAAGCAGCTTTAGACAGCCCTGGGCCACAACAGTGTGTGTTTAAGTGCTTTTACACATCAATATCCCAGGTCTCAAAGGATGCATAGATTAAAACAATATTAGTCATCCTAGTTTACTCCACTGAGTGAATAAATTAGTCATAGAGTGTCCTGTATGTTCTTCTTGTGGAGCAGACTGACTGAGCTTCTACGTGGCCACTGATTTAGCCTTTTCTATCCTAGGAAAACACATAATAATCTCTGGGCTTCATCTGGACTTGTTTTAAATGTCTGAAGGTTCCTCTTCTCCCATATAAGGATTCTAAGAAGGCCAGGTCTCTTCTTCTCTGTTTGGATGGCATTATGAATTATGGATTCCCCATCCACTGAAACATACCAGTCACTGATATCGAACAGTCCTGATGAAAATACTGAAGCCAGAGTAAACTGTTTACCAGAGACTCAGATGACTGATAAAACAGCACCAACAGAAGCTTCCAGGAAGGAATGTGCCTTGATTTGTCAATTCACAATTTCTTGACCCCACCATGATGCTCTGCCTTGACACCAATCAACAGACTGCAGAGCACACACTCTGAAATCCTGAGCCAAAAGAACTCTTTCCTGGGGTGTTTCCTCCCAACAAGAAAAAGCTGACCAGCAAAATGAGGGTTTCAAATGTCTATACTTAAGGACAGATCTGTTCATTTTAGAATAAGTCATGAAGTAGGGAGGTTCACTTCATTGTTTTCCAGGTAGTGACCATCACCAAAACTCATTTATGGGATGAGCTATCTTTTAAAAGCACTCTAATTTGTAATGGACATGTTGTTATATACTAATTTTCAAATATAGATGTGAGGTCCATTTATGAACATTTAAATATTTTCTTCTTTTTGTCTTTTTTCCACCAGTAGAAACATTTCAGCTATGCTGACGTATAAATGTGTTTTGACATCTGGTGCCGATAGATAGCCCTCTATAATAATTTCAACAATTTTTGTCTCCATGCTCATTGCTTAATTTGCCCAGAGTGTTGGAAACATCCTCCCCAAGACTGTAGTTTGTCTTGGTTCTCAGCAATACTTGTAGAGAACAGATTATAAAGTCTCAGTTCATGAACTTACGCACTTGTATTTCATCTAAAGACTGATCATCAAAATAAAAGGTCATGTGGATTTTCTGATAAGCCAGAGAATCATTTTAAGTTAAAATAATGTTTGGGGGACTGGAGAGATGGCTCAGCGGTTAAGAGCACCAACTGCTCTTACAGAGGACCTGAGTTTGATTCCCAGCATCCACATGGCAGCTGAGAACTGTCTTTAACTCTAGTTCCAGGGGAATCTGACGCCCTCTTCTGACCTCCACAGCATTGCAGGACATGGATGTGCCAACCTACATGCAGACAGTACACTCATACACATAAAAAATAATAAATTTTTTAAAAGTCTTTAAATAAAGTTTGGATTTTTATTAGAACTGTGTAATAAAATTTAAATTAATTTAGGAAGAATTGCTATTGCCACAACAGTGAGACTTATCACCCAGAAACAGTCCCTCTTTGTCTAGCTGTTTTTAACACTTTGCAGTATCCCTTATAGAAGTACTTTGGCTCAGGCTGGGCTTGGTGGCACACGCCTTTAATCCCAGCACTCAGGAGGCAGAGGCAGAGGTAGGTGGATCTCTGAGTTCAAGGCCAGCCTGGTCTACATAGTGAGTTCCAGGCCAGCTAGGACTAAAGAGAGACCCTGTCTCAAAAAGACTGAAAAAAAAGTACTTGGCTCTTATAAGCCCTTTCCTCCTGATTATCTTATAGTTTGAATAGCTATTGCAAAATGTTTTTTTACAAGTGTTGTTAGGGAGAATTTGACTGAATTCTCATTTTGATTTGGAAGAGATTTTCATTGATGGTTTTCTTTTTTCTTTTCTTTTTTTTTTTTGGTTTTATTTTTTCCAGGTGGCTAATTATACAATCCATAGATAAGGATGGCTTTGTCTCTTCTTTTCTAATATTTGGTCTCACTTATTTTTTTGTGTCTTATCACTTTTTATCATCTCCCAAATGAGGCTGAATAATAATAAACTTTCTTGCTAATTTAACCTTTTATTTTAATAAGAATGATAATAACAAATAGTCTATGAGGGTTTATGATGTGTAAGGTACCATTCCCAGGAAATTAGAGTTTACTCATTGAATCTACCCAGCTTTTCTTGAGGTAGGTACTTTAATTCTCTCTATTTTATATAGAGAAGAACCGGAATACAGAGATATTAACTTTGCCAAGGTGATCTTATAAGGAAGAAACTGACAGAGCCAAGATCGGAAACCAAGCAATGTGGTGGATGAAGACAGGAGGTGGGTTGAAGGGCATTAGTAGCCTCAGCACTATCTCTTGTCTCATATAGTTGATGCCAGTGAGAGATGAAAATTGCCATGGGGTTCTCCAGTGCCATCAGGAATAATGACACTCCAGAAGAACAAGTTTATGGCTTAGAACATATAATCACAGACATTTGAAGAAGATGAGCAGGAAGGGAACATCAGCTACGTCAGTGACAGTCACAAAGCCCATCCAGGTTCACTCCAGCAGCAGCTACACCAGGGACAGTCACAAAGCCCATCCAGGTTCACTCCAGCAGCAGCTACACCAGGGACAGTCACAAAGCCCATCCAAGGTCCATTCCAGCCAGTTCTCCTGTGCAGAACCAATCATCTGAAGGAGATGTCACCTTGTGGACATCTATGTGATTAGCAGAGCTTTAGCCTCAGCACTAGGAAGCAGAGCCTGGGGGTTGGGGCGGCATGACTTGAAGCTGAGACACAACGACTTAATGACTAGCATGGAGCTCTTATTCCAGAAGCCAGAAGACCAACATGAGACCCAACTAACTAGCCCATATTCCTCCAGAGTATACACTCAAGAGCTAGGAAAACGACCACAGGGTGGGTCTATGAACAAATTGACTTGAGCCCAGACTCCTCTTGTCCTTGGCTTCCAATGTCCTCCATATAATAAAGATATCAGTGTCAATTCAGGTCCTGTATACAGTAGCCCTGGAAAAATTCTATGGACAGTCTTCTTTCTCTAGTATGCAATTACTTGGGTAAATAGCTCTGTCACATTGGGGAGGATTTGTGAAATTATCTCTTGAGGACAGTTTGCTGTGGCCTTGCAGAGTTCTCCACAAGAGAACCCAGCTACTCCTTCAACTGATTTGGTTTTTAATCTGAGAACTGTCATTCCCTTACCCTGAATACTTTGGAACACACCACTCTCTACCTTCCAACTCTTAAATTCACTTGCAAGGGGACAGGCATGGGAAGGAGTCTTCTGGCCCACAGGACAACTTGGCTGTGCACAGCAGGCTACATGTACCAGGAAAACAACATCATGTTCCTAGGAGCAGCCTGTGACTTCCAACTGGCAGAAACTGGGATATAAATATCCCAGCTTCCTCATGTCCTATGTGGGATAACTCTGGGGACCACATTCTAGCCTAATACAGAGTCTGGTTACCTATTATGGGAACTAGGAACCTTTTGGTAAGAAGTTTTACTCCTGTCCTTTGGGTCATTTATGCCCCTACTGCACTTTTCTAAAATAAGTGGTTTGCTTTCTTCTCTCCATGTCTTCTGCCAGGGAAACCCAAACTAATACAAGGTGCTATACCCTACTGAAAATAGGCAACCTGCCATTGGTACAACATATCCTTAATCCTTCCAGTGTTGCCTAGGATTGCTCCCTTCTTCACATGCAGGAAAATGACCATGAAGTCTGGAGAAGTTACAGGAAGAAACTAATTTGACCGCTTCTCAACACCTCCAAGACAAGCAATGCTATATCCTATGGGTGCAAACCCCAAGTTCTGTCCAGGATAGCAGAGCAGAAAGTGCTTTGTCACCCTACATGCTACTCTTGCATTTTCTAAAATCTGGGTATATCATAAGGCATCCTAACCCCTCCTCCATTTGCTTCTTACATAGCAGGGGTTCCTTTATGATTCACATTTTTATTTAATTTATTTTGGCTGACATATACAAATATAAAGTTGTACATATTAATAAGATCACATGATGTTTCATGCATGTATGCATTGTTTAAAACTTAAAACTGCTAAACATGTCTAGGTCGTTAAACATATATAATTTCCTTGCATTTAAAAATCCCACAGTTCTAAACAAACTTACACAGTTCTTTCTTTGAGGGTTTTGACATGCATGCAACATCACATCTATATTCATCTTACTGTAAAATTATACACTAAAGCATCATATTGTGTGTAAACAGCTTGGTATTCACTGATCAGTTTCATTTATACATCCCTTCTTTTTTTATTATATTCAGGGGTTCAGATTTTTTCTTTTAATTTTATATTACTCTAAAATATGAATATATACCTTCTGCCCATGTACATTAATTACCATGCCTGAATGTAGGTGGTAAGTTAATTCTAGGACTCATTAAGATATTCGCATTATAACATCACAGTTGCTTTCAGATGGAAAGAAATATAACAATAACATTTCTCAGCTTTTCTTTCAGTTGGGAACTTTGGTGCTAGCATCCCCAAATGAGGGAAATGATACCCTGGTTATCCAGTCATCAGTTGAGGGGCATTTAGGTTGGTTCTAACTCATTGCTATTGTGAAAAGAGCTGCAATAAACATAGATGTGCATGTATCTTTGCAGTAGGATGAGTCTTGTGGGTATATACTCAGAAGTGGTATCACTGGGTCAGGTGGTAGGCTCATTTTGAGTCTTTTAAGGGTCCTCCACACTGCTTTCTATAATGGTTGTACAAGTTTACATTCCCACCAGCAGTAGATGAGTGTTCCCCTTTCCCCACAACTTCTCTGGCATTGGGTATCTTTTGTTTTCTTCATCCTAGCCAGTCTTATTGGAGTGAGATGATATCCTAGAGTGGTTTTAATTTGCATTTCCTTAATTATTAACAATGTTGAACACTTTTTAAGATGTTTCTCAGCCATCTTTACTTCCTCATTGATGAAGTCTCTATTCATCTCTTTACTCCATTTTTTAAGTGAGTCATTTGTTTTCTTCTTTGTTTTTTGAGTAGTTTATATATTCTGGAAGTTAATGCTCTGTCAGATGTATCACTGGTAAAGGTTTCCTCCCACTCTGGGTTTTCTCTTCAATTCCTTGATTGTTTCTTTCACTGTACAGAAGCTTTTGAGTTTGATGAGGTCCCATTTGTCAACTGTTGACTTTATTTCCTGTGCAGCTGCTGTCTGATTTAGAAAGCCTTTTCCTAACCTATGTCTTGTAGGTCGTTGCCAACTTTTTCCTCTATCACCTTCGGGGGTTCGGGCCTTTATGGTTCTTATATTTGTTGTCCATCAGTGGCCCTCCCAAGCACCATCACAAACTTCCCCATTACTTTGTCCTTTTCTTTCGAGTCATCAGAGTTATTTTAATGAAGGTTGAATGAGATATCTGGCTGAGGCTGCAAGCCTATGATACTTTGACTGAATGCCTGGTGGAGTCCATCTCAGGCAGCAGAGGGTAGGCTTCCCAGCATTCACAGAGGCCCTCTTCCATGCAGAGCCACAGTGGAGATGAACAGGCAAACAGTGACAAGCTGCACTGTGTGAGGAAATCATCTTCACCATGGTCCCTCCCCTGTAAGTGCTAAGAAAACTCTTCAGGAGCTTGAACAACAAGGAGGATAAAAAGGAGGAGGGAGGACAGAGGAAAGGGAAGAGTATGGGGAGGTGAGAGAAGAGGAGGAGAAAGAGACAGTGAGAGGGGACAGAGAGGGGGCTTCACAGCGGCCTTAAGTCATAATTATTTTTCCAGAGACCTAATAAACTGGCTATTCAATAATGCTTGGGATATTTTGAGAAGAATTTAAAAAATGATTTCCTTTTAGCTTCGCCATTACCAACTATTTCATTCTGCAAGTGACATTTTAATGGCCTGACAATCACAGGGCTGCAGTAAATCCTGGAAGGGAAGGAGGGATTTTCCTTTTGGGCTGGGACATGATGTGAGTGATTTCTCACTAGTTAAGCACCTTATGTTCTGGGTGCCACCTCCTATAATAATAACCTCACTGTATTCCTCATCTTGTCATATTTCTTTTTCCTGACCAGCTGCCGTTCACACTGCGACCCTGGTATTGTGGCCAGTCTGCGCTGAACTTTGCAGCTTATAAACCGGAAGGAGCTAGTTGGCTACCAAGCCACTCAGCCCTAATTAGCTATCTCCTGCAGCTGCAGAAGGGATCTTCCTATCATGACATTTGAGAGGAAGCTAACAGCAGGAAGGAAAAACAAACCAAAGAGCCTCTCAGACAGACTGACATGGCAGCACTCCTGAAGCCTCCCAGTGTGACTCTGGGGATGGTGATGTTGGTGGAAGTATGTATTAAAACGCACATTCAGTGCAACATGCCCCATGAGATGCTAGGCAGCAAGGAATCATGGGACCAGATAATGAGTCATGACTTGCAAATAAGGCCCATTACACATGTGACTATAAAACATTTGGGTCACCCAGATATCTAATATTGAATTTTTTATTTAATATTATCTGGGGCCATCCCTTGAAAACATCATAATTAGGCCAGCAGGATAACTCAGCTGGCAAAGGCGCCTGCACTTGATTACCTGAGTTCAGCCCTTGGGACTCATGTGATGGAGAGAAAGGACCAATTCCTACAAGTTGTCCTCTGACCTCCACATGTGAGCCATGACACATACATGCATACATACATACATATAAAGAAATAAATGGAATGGAAAAGAATGTCATAGTCATATCCTTTCAATCAGCAATAAAAATTAAAACAAAATCCTGTGGAGTTATTTTATTTGCCCGTGTGTGTGTGTGTGTGTGTGTGTGTGTGTGTCTGTGTGTCTGTGTGTGTCTGTGTCTGTGTCTGTGTTTGTCTGTGTGCATGAATAGTTATGTGTATATTCACACATGTGTGCACACACAGGTAGAGACCAGAGGTCAGTGCCAGGTGTATTCCTCAGTCACTCTCCACTTATTTTTTTGATAGAGAATCTCTCATTGAGTCTGAAGCTCATCAATTGGCTAGGATTTCTGCCAGTCTCCACACCCCACCCCTACCACTGGGATTGTAGACATATGCTGCTGCACCCAGATTTTTGCATGGGTGCTGGAGATCCAAATTTGGGTCCTCATGTTCACACGCCAAGTGCTTTGCTCACTGAGTCATCTCCCCAGCCCAGCTTTTATGAGCATTAAGAGTAAGGAAGTCATCTCAACCCCAACCTAAGACTCTTATTCAGATAGTCGGGATCAGGACCTTAGATTCTACACTCTAACAAATATGGACAAAGTTTATCCTTCCAAAGTCCAGATGGATAAAAGTCAAAACCAGAATTGCGGCAAAACTACCATGACTTATTGCATTCCATTCCAGATGTCATGTAGACGGAGCAGGTTAATAAGGTCCAGAAGCGCCGGGGCGGCTGGGGCTCTGCTCACGCTCTCCAACTGGTCCTTTCATAACCAAACTGCTTCTGATGTCAAAATTGCCCTCAGGACTAAGAGAGCCAACTTGCTCGGTAAGTGCGGAATTTGCTTAGGAATATTCTAGTTGTCACAGAAAAGTCAGCAGTAGGAGAAACCATGGCCTGCACTCAAAGAAATCAAAGATTACATCAATCTCATGGAATCAGAAATAAACAGTGGAGTTCTAAATTGGTCTCTGACCTTGAGAAGAAAGAGCTCCAAGGAGGTCTCAGTGCCTGGAGAAGGCTTCATGGGGAGACATGGGCTTTTTACCAAAACTTGGCTTGGAAAAATAATTGGAATTAAACTGGAAAAGAAAGAAAAAAAAAAAAAAAGGCAGGAGTAATTGTGTGATATCTGGAAGAAACATGTGTCAGAAGTCTAAGCCGAAGGCTTTTGTACACCCGTGTATTAGATTTCCGGGGGGGGGGGTGGAGCAAGACTTCAACTTCTCAGTGGGTTTTGTAGGAAAAACAAGTATGTGGTTGAATAAAGACTAGAGCTATCAGGATAGGCCTGACTTTTACACCTGGGTCTTCCATTGCCCACAGGGACACAAGGATCCCACTTACCCTCTCTGTGCCTGACTCTCATCTCCTTTTTCCTGCAAGATAGAGCCAGTATTCTCAAACAAGAGAATGTGATGGATATATAGGCATATGTTGGAGCAACACAAAGGGGAGGGAACAATAACAACATAAAACTGGGTCAAAGGACTGACTGATACAGTTAAACTCTGCCACCAAAAACAAGCCTCTGCAGTGAAAAACTTTGGAAAGACTGAGAGAAAGATGCAAGGTATGTAAGGCAGAAGGCATGAATAGGAGTGGGGTGGGGGCAGGGAGAGGGGAATGAGTCTAAACTGGACTGAAAGATAATGAATAAGTACACAATCAATAAAAGCATTTAAAAAATAAAAGAAGTACCTGTAAATAGCTGAGGACCACCAACCAGAAGGAAAGTGAGATTTTACAAAAGCAAAGGCAAAGAGTGAAAGCAGTAGCCTGGGTAACTACTCAGGAAGGCAGAGCTACTGCAGGGACAGCCTAGGGGTTGGAACTGGAGGAGAAACCTAGTTCCTCATTCCCTGGATGAGCTACCTGAGGGAAGGAAAACACCCTAGGGGACCAAGGCCACCACCCCCATAGTTCTCAGAAGAGATAAAGCCTTGTCTGCACGTGTGAGGAGGCCAGAGGACAAGCTTCAGTGAACCCAGAGAGGGCAAGATCTGTTTGACTGCAGGGGGTTAAGAGTCTTCAGTTAGCTGCCAGTTTGCAGCTTCCTGTGAAGCCAGAGAGAACCCTACGTAGATACTTACATGGCTCCTCACCAATGAAAGACAGGCCTCATCCCTTCTTTACCTACTTCTAGCAGGTAAAACAGGTTCAACCGAAGGTGAGCGGCTAAAAGGACAGAGCAGATCATTTTAGACTGTGAAGGGAAAAGAGTTCTTCCCCTGGATAAATCTTGAGGAGGGTATTTCAGGGAAGATGGTCTCATACCATTCTTTTTCCTTTTAGTCTAAAGCCTCAATTAAAAATATTTTATTTTTCACTTTTATTGTATGTGTATGAGTGTATTCCCTGCATGTATGTAAGTGCATCTTTGTAGTGCAGTACCCATGGAGCTTAGAAGATGGTGTCAAATTTCCCGGGGATTACAGGTGATTGTTAACCACCATGTGGGTGCTGGGAATTGAACCTGGTTTCTCTCCAAGAACAGTCAGTGCTCTTAATCACTGAGCCATCTCCCCAGCCCCCTAAAACCTCAAATTTTAATGCCATTTTTTCATAAATAAATATATTGTATTCTTTTTTTTTTTTTTTGGTCTTTTTGAGACAGGGTCTCCCTGTAGGTCCAGCTGTCCTGGAACTCACTCTGTAAACCAGGCTGGCCTTGAACTCACAAAGATCTGCCTGCCTCTGCCTCCTGAGTGCTAGGTTAAAGGCATGCACCACCACGCCCAGCGATCATAAATAAATATGTAAAGGAAAATCAAAACATTAAGCAACATAATGGTATCTGCATTACTTTCAAAATTGTTGATTCCTTTGAATTGCTGTGCTTGCAACTGAGTAATTTTCACCAAGTGGGTAGTGTTACTTGGTTAATAATATTTTATGGCCAGGAAAGCACTCAATATATGCTGCCATAAGTCTCCATTAATGCCTATAAATCTGACCTATAGAGAGACCTATCAGAGGTGGCTTGACTGGCTCTTGCAGTGTGTGAACCCCCAACTGTCTGTCCATTTCAAGGTGGAGCCAGAGTCTCAACTTCATAGATTGTCAGTTAGCTGTCAAGCCCAGGTTCAGAGCACTTGAAGCTTCTGGCCTTCACACACGAGTTATCAACCAGCTTGTTATTTTTGGGGGGGAGGGGGCAAGAACAGAGAGGCCCATGTTTATGGCTGGGGTCAATTCAATCATTTCCTAGGTCATTTATTTAAGCTTGTAGGGACAGATGCTTGGTTTCTGGCATTAAGTCAAGGTCACAAATCCATGATAGTAGACAAGATACTCTAAAATCCTCAGAGCCATGGGAAATATCGATGGATTTCAAGCTGATTTTGAATATGATTTGATTTTATTTTACTTTTGAGATGGGGTCTTATATATCCCAGGCTGGCCTCAAACTTATTTTACAGCAAAAGATGACCTTGAGGGTTTTTTGTCTTTTTTTTCTTTTTTTGAGAGAGGGTCTCCCTTTAGTCCCAGGTGGCCTGGAGCTCATTATGTAGACCAGGTGGGTCTTGAACTCACAAAGCTCCTCCTGCCTCTGTCTCCCAAGTGCTAGGATTAAAGGCATGCACCACCACTCCTGGTGACCCTGAATTTTTGATCCTCCTGACTCCAGGATTTGGGGATTGCAGGCATACCTCACCAACCTCAGTTTTGTGCTTTGCTGAGGATCAAATCCTCAGTTTCAAACATGCCAGAGAAGCACTCTACCAACTGAGTACATCCCCAGCCCCCAGGTTTGCATTTGAGAATCACATCTGACTGCAGCGTGGACAAGGATGGTATGAACGAACTGCATCTGCCTCCATGTGCACAGGTTAAGCCTATGAGTATAGGCAGTTTCTAGCCATGGTTTATACCCTCATCCCCCCTTCCCCAGAGTCCCTTGACTTCACAATGCAAACTACAGCTAAATCCACTAAAATATTAGTGAACAGTAACCTCAGTATTAAATCACAACTCTTTTGATTAGACAAAATAGCTCAATGATAGACTAACTTGTATCAGCCAAGAATTCCTACATTGGGATCTGAAGTGCCCATGGAACTATATTTGGAAATACAGCCCATAAGGAGATGCTAGGATCAAGATAAACCATAATGGTAGGCTCTTAATCTGATAGGACATGTGTGTTTATGAGAAGGGGTGGCTACAGAGATGACCCAGTGTTTAAGAGTGCTTAATTTTCTTGTAGAAGGCCCAAGTTTGGTTGCCAGCATATGTGTGGCAGCTCACAACCTCCTGCAACTTCAGTTCCATGGAATCCCACAGCCTCTTCTGTCCTCTGTGAGCTCCTGCATGCACGTGGTACACATGAACTCATGAAGGCACACATATACACACACATCCCTTCTCAGTCTCTCTTCCTACACGCAGATAAAAGGCCTAGTAAGAACATGGAAAATGCAGCCATGTGCAAACCAAGGAAAAAGACTCATCAAGACCAACCCTGCTGACATCCTGATCCTGAATTTCTAGCCTCTGGAACTATGAAAAAAGTAGATTTGTTATTTAAGGCACCCAGTCTGGGGGATAGTTGTCCCTGAGTATCCATGGGCCATTGGTTCTAGGACCACTTCAGATATCAAAATCCTTAGATGCTTAAGTCCAATGTTTAACTGGCAGCCTTATTTCCATGGCTGTGCACATCCTCCTGTATGCAGCAAGTCATCTCTAGATCACTGATAAATGTCTAATGCAATGCAAATGCTGTGTGGCTAGTTATTATGTTGTACTGCATAGGAATCATGGGAAGAAGGAAGTCTGTGTGTGCTCAGCACAGACACAATCTTTTTTTTAATTTTTTATTTTCATTCACTTTTTATGTGTATGAGCGTACTGTCTGCATGTGGGTTGGTGCACCCATGTCATGCAATGCCTCAGAAGTCAGAAGGGGCGTCGGATTCCCCTGGAACTGGAGTCAAAGACAGTTCTTAACTGCCATGTGGGTGCTGGGAATCAAACCCGGGTCCTCTGCAAGAACAGTTGGTGCTCTTAACTGCTGAGCCATCTCCAGCTCCTAGTCACAATCTTTTAAACAATATTTTCAACACACAGTTGGTTGAATTTGTGGGTGCTGACCAACAGATAGAATGTCGGTTCTATTTGGTTATGGGGGCCCTGGAAGGCTAATATGGTTCTCAACTGAGAACATTGCAAACCCCTTCTGTTTTCCATTTTCTGGAGTTACAAATACTGTCCCCAGGTTGTCCTTATGATAAAAGGGATGGAAGGGCTGGAGCCTGTTTATTTTCAAGCACAGTGGAGCACTTCCCAAACCACCAAGGAAAGCTGAGAAGCCTGTTAGCTGTTAGACTGATTACCATGGTGATCTCAGTAATTGAAAGCTCTCTTAAGAAATTACCCATGACCCACAGTGTGCGTTTGTGTGTGTGTGTGTGTGTGTGTGTGTGTGTGTGTGTGTGTCCGTCCATGCACACATACATAGTATGAGTATGGAATCCAGCCATTTTCACGGAAGTAGACAAATGTTGGAAACAAATGTGCCTCTTTTTTCTTTTCTTTAAAATTTACTTTTGCCATATAGTGGTTTTGGGTTTGTTTTTTTTTTTTTTTTTTGTCTTTTTTGAGACAGGATCTCCCTATAGCCCCAGCTGTCCTGGAACTCACTCTGTAGACCAGGCTGACCTTGAACTCACAGAGATCCACCTGCCTCTGCCTCCGAAGTGCTAAGATTAAAGGCGTGTGCCACCATGCCTGGCTTAAGGATGGTTCTTAGCTGCCATGTGGATCCTGGGAATCAAACCCGGGTCCTCTGAAAGGTTCTTTTTTTTTTGGTGTTTTTTGAGACAGGATCTCCCTGTAGCCCCAGCTGGCCTGGAACTAGCCCTGTAGACCAGGCTGGCTTGAACTCACAGAGATCCACCTGCCTCTGCCTCCTGAGTGCTGGGATTAAAGGTGTGCTCCACCACACCTGACTTAAAGACAGTTCTTAGCTGCCATGTGGGTGCTGGGAATCGAACATAGGTCCTCTGCAAGAGCAGTCGGTGCTCTTAACCACTGAGCCATCTCTCCAGCCCCGCTATATAGTATTTTAAATAGAGATCTAAGCAATAGAATATTGCTTCCCTCCATTTAATTTCTTAAAGCCCAGGGATAGATGGAATCAGCAGTAAGCAGTGAGGAATTGGTTGTGAGGCACCTTAGCTTCCAGCTATGTAAGTCCTAGATGGCTAAGTGGTAAATGTGCTTGGTGCCAAGCCTGATGACCTGCGTTTGATCCCTGGAATCCTGGTGGAAGGAGAAAACCAACTCCTGCAAATTGTCCTCTGACCTCTCCTCATTACAGGTATGTGCGTACACATGGAAGCACACAAAATAAAAGCCAATAGGAGCCCCAGAGGCATGAATGTAAAAAGTAATGTTGGCATGTAAACCTATTCCTGTATCGGTCAGAACAAGCTAGAGTATGATAGAGTAACAAAAATCTCAGAGAAGTAATCCAACTGTTTTAGTACCTTTTCTTAATGCTATGGCCAAATAACTGATAAAAGCAATTGAAGACAAGCAGGGTTTATTTTGGGTCACTGTTTAGGATGGAACCCAGTCCATCATGGTGGTGAAGCATGGTGTCAGGAGGGCGAAGTGTCTAGTCATGCTGTGTCCACGGCCAGGAAACAGAAAGCAGACAGGAAGTTGAGTCATGCTATCAAACTTCAAGCCCCACCCCCACCGACCCATTTTCTCTAGCAAGGATCCACCTCCTGGAGGCTCCACAAACATCCAAAACAGCAGCACCAGCTGGAACTGAATGCTCGAGCACACGTTTCACATTCGAACCCCACCACCCACCAAGGTTCAGAGCTCGTTTCCAAGTCCTCTGTAGCCGCCTATTAGCTCTCCAGGGGAGCACCCTCCCAAGACCAACCTGGCTCACCATCTGGAGGGGGCGGAGGAGGAGGCCTCTGCCATCACTAAGGCAGAGAAAGAGAAGCAGGAGAATCCAAGGGGACTTTCTCACCACCATAGACAGGAAGATACATGTCCATCTCCCTGGCCAGCAGTATTTGGGCTCATCAGATTTCACTGAGTTTGAGAGGAATCGTTTCCCATGTGGCCAGAGGAGGGACCATGGAAATGGATTTGATGAGTACACCACTTTTTCTCTGCCACGGTCACCCAACAATAGATAAAAAGAAAAATTCCTGATTATCCAACCCCCAAATTGAGTCTCAAATGGAACAGTTTTTCAGTGAGTCTTTATTGAGATAGAAGGCAACCTGCCACTCACCCTATGTACTCCCCCGCTAAGAGTCTGGCAGATGGACTGCCTAACAAAACCCATGAGGCAAGCAAAAATACAAGCCATAAAACTCTGTCACACCTCAGGCTAAAATGGCCCCTTGCCCTCTTGGCCCTTCCTTCTTTAACCTAGATCTTGGGAAAGGCAGAATGATCCAATTCAACCAGCAGCACAGACAGTGACAGCAGATCTGACTCATCTCCCTGGATAAAGGCCCAACAGAAAGAACAGGGTGGACTGCCAAGCTCTACGGGATGGGGTATGGATGTCATGGCAGAGTGGGGTGTGGAGGAGAGAACTTCCTGGGCTAAGCAGAGAGTGAAGCAAGTCAGTGTGGAATTTGAACCATGCCTTAAGTAAACATGGCCCAGTGAACATCCCAGGCACTGACCAGTCAGTTTGGCAGCTAGGGAAGATCATCTGAAGGCAGGCTGACCCAGAAACACCCCCCTCTCTCTATTACTTCCTTGAGTAAGGAGAGGGAGCAGAAGTCCACCCTTCTATGAGAGAGAGAGGAGAAAAAGACAGAGAACAGAGACAGAGACATGCACATAGAGAGACAGAGACAGAGAGAGATATAGAGAGACAGACAGATGAGAAACAGAGACCAGAACAGAGAGACAGTAATGCACATAGACAGAGAAACAGAGAGAGATACAGAGAGACAGAGACATACACACAGAGACAGAAACAGAGAGCCAGAGAGAGAGAGAGAGAGAGAGAGAGAGAGAGAGAGAGAGAAAATATAAAGGGAATGAATTACCTAGATTGTGAATGTAGTAGATGCTGTCCCCTATTCAAACCTCTTCAGGGTCCCAGTGCAAATTGCCATAAACCAAAGCTCCTGAATGTGCCACTTCCTCTTTCCATCAGTATAGCAGACTTGATTGTGAACATCTGGCCATATGGAGACTTCTGCTGCTGGCTCCACCTGCAATCCAAGGACTGCATATTTAGGTGTCCAAAGGAAGATGAAGATTGGTTTTCGAGCCCTTTCATCTCTTTGTCTCTAGCACTTAGCAATGGGATACACACATATGGACATACATGCATGCATACATGCATACTAGATAATTAATAACATGCTCTGAATGAATGAAGGATTAAAGAAAGAACTAATTCTCCTTCAGCCAAGAGGCTACCACAAAAGGACAGCTGTGACATCAGCAGACAGATGAATCATCCCGTGTGTGGCAGACAGCTGAGGACTGTGTCTTAAGATCTCCCTCCAAGGGTGCCCTACTTATGACCCTCCAGGGGTGCCTCCTAGACACCCTCTGTATCCAGGGTACTTACAGTGGTTGGAGACATGGCAGCAAGAGTAGAGTCGTAAAGCCCACCCCATCCAATGCCCACCTCATCCAGGAAGCCTTCCCTGACTAATGGAGGCCTGGTGACTTGCAACTCCTCCTTATCATCTGCCCCGTCCATGTGGTCCTGACTGTATTTTACCCACCGTCACTGATGGAAGCAGGATGCACTCACTGTGCCATGCTCCTGTTTTTAGCTTTCCAACTACACCTAGTACTTCTTGGTATCTTTCAAAATGCATAATGTGACAGGCATTTAATACATGTTGACTGTACGATCCTACTAATCTATCAACCTTTGTTGTTTATTAACATGTAAGCCTAAGAACATGTACATTCATCATACAATTTAATTCCCACCATAAGGTGGGCACAATTATCCCCCATTTTAAAGGTAAGGAAATGGAAGATTAGAGAAGAATCTCCTTAGGGTGGAGCTAAGCTTTCAAGTATACCTGTTGACTCTAGAGCTCACACCCACGGGTGGCTGGAAGGAATTGGTTTCTTCCATGACATGGTCTTACATGTTTTATTTTTCCTAGCAAGGCAAGAATCAATTCTTGCAGCTCCATAAGTTCCACAAGAGATCACTGTCAGTTCTACATGCCACAAGAAAATGCCCACGTGAGAAGAGGAATCAGAGTGAGTGACGGTTGCTGACATGACAGCCTCTGGGTTTCATTTTTGGTTTAAATATAATCAGCACCCAGACCACTCAAAGGCCAGTCTGAGCCAGTAACCCACAGAGGGATGGAATATCATTTCCTAACCTAGCAGTCAAGGGGTAATTATTTCCAAAGCCCCAAATCTTTATAATCAACTGAACCATTATCTAATAGGAACTTTAAAGCCAATACCATCAGAGAAAAAGCTGTGGCTTTGGATTTGAGATCTCTTGAGCCCGGCGGCAGGTGCCGGGGCGCGGGCTGAAG
>VZQC01013236.1:653159-805861 GCA_009823505.1 Rhizomys pruinosus | reverse complement strand
GCAGATGGATAATAAGGCAAAAGGAAGCAACACAAACCTATCAGTCATAACCTTAAATATTAATGGACTAAATTCCCCAATCAAAAGACATAGACTGGGAGACTGGATTAGGAAACAGAATCCATCGATATGCTGTCTGCAAGAAACACATCTTACCTTCAAGGACAGGCACCACCTTAAAGTGAAGGGATGGAAAAAGCTGTGGCTTTATCACCTTTCACATATAATTTTAGCCTGCTTCCTGCCCTTTTGATTTACTGGCCCCACAACTCCCATAGTTAATTGGCAGGAGGCTGAGATGCTGGAGATTGAAGTAGCCGTCACCCACACACATCTCTTCTGCAGTGACAAGCTCTCGCTCAACAGTGATGGCTGGATCTGTCCCTCCAGTGGGCAGGAAGGGCCAGCTCAGAGCTTCTTTTACAAGGACAATAAAATCACCTAGGGAGCAGCAGTTCCAGCTGAGGGAGCTGGCTGTCCTGCCTGGCCTCTGGCTGGGGAGCAGACATCACCTTGGGCCTCTGTCACAAAGGCAAGGAGCCCATGCTTGAATTGAAAGCCTCTTTCCTCTGCAGAGGCCTCGTGGTGGAAGGTGGTCATTTCTGCACTGAAATGCCCAATTTGCTGGGACTTATTTCACAGCACATCCACTTGGTGTGAAACCAGCCAGTCCTAAACTAAACTATGCACGGCAATCTCCAAGAATTCAGAAACCATGGTGACAAGAATCCCCCAGTCACCTCCTTCATTCACACAAAATCAAATTAGCACAGGATACATCATCCACATAGCTAGACACATCTATTCAGGTAAATCTCAGCCTAAAAAGAAAATGGATTCGTTTTAAACAAGGTAATGGGGTGGGTTGTTTTGATTTCCTGAGCAATTATCTTTTAAAAAGCAAAATCTCCATCTGTACCCTAAAATGTAATGGGCACACAGCATGGGTCTGATGACTCATCTGATCTAGCCAGACCAGAGCCTGCCAATGAAGAGAATAATTCTCCTTAGAGCAGCTGAGTGCTGACCCCACTGTGATCCCGTCACAGAACAAAACATAATTAGAGGACCTTTAGCGTCTCTTGCAAGCATAAAGCTCAGCTCAGGACCCAGATCAGATTTCTTCCTTCTTTTAGAAGCAGCTTTTGGCGAAACTTATGCCATGACAGCATCTTTCATTTTAAAACTCAAGAAAGCTGTTCAGTTTTTCATTAGTTGTAGGACAGCTCCTGCTTATCATGATAAGGAGCCAGTATCAAAAACTCCAAATAAGAATTGGAGTTGTTGGGTTTTTATTTTCAAATAAGAATCTTTTTTTTATGTATATGAATGTACTGCCTGCATGCAGGTCTGTGCACCCGTGTCATGCAGTGCCACAGAGGTCAGAAGAGGGTGTCAGATTCCCCTGGAACTGGAGTTCTCCTGGAATTGGAATTACAGATGGTTCTCAGTTACCATGTGGGTGTTAGGGATCGAACCCGGGTCCTCTGCAAGAGCAAGTCAGCGCTCTTAACCACTAGGCCATCTCTCCAGCCCCTCAAGTAAGAATCTTAGAACACAACTGAGTTCAAAGACATGGTTGAAGTCACATAGAAAAACTGGAAAACAAGTCTTCTAGTTTCCCTGATCTTTTTTCATTTAGAGTGCTCTGAGCCTTCCCTCTGCATTTCTACTTTTCCCTCAGACGATGTGCTATTTATTGCTTGGCTCTATGTGCTCCCCAGTTTAAACATCCCTATCCTTATTGTTTTGTGGCTATGCAGTTAGCATGTCTCCTCCAGGGGCTGAGCTGTGGGCTGGGCTGAGCCCTGCACTTCCTCATCACTCCATCCCAAATTCCCAGCATGCCACAGATCTGTCTCCTAAAGGCTCACTGAGTATGTGCTGAATGGATGATTGATGGATTGGTTCTCTATGGAATCCACAGTTTTGCATGACAAATCAATGTACTTCAACACTATTATAATACTAATCAAAAAGTTATGCTCAATTTTCTAACCTTGATATAAAAGTGAAAATAATTATTTCGGATATAACAACCAAGATCACCTCCCTTGGCAGCACCTAGTTACTGATTGGCCCACCTTATCACCACTGCTGTGAAAGAGCCTTTTGTAAAAGAGAAGGGACTGTTCTTTCTCCAAACACAAACACATGGTGTTTATACACACAGAATGGCACGGTGGCAGCAAATCATAAAAGTTAATTGGCTAAGTCTCCAATAAACTTAGTTCCAGTGCTATCTACAGTCGCAAAGAGAAGCTAAGCTATGCCACGATGTCGCAGAGTTCCCACATGACTTCTCAGAACAGGGACCACCTCTGAGCCTGCATTGTGCCTCACAGATATGGTATGCCTTTACACTGTAGTGCATCATTTCTTCAAAACCCAAAGGTCACTAATGACAGTGTCTGTCAGCTAAGTAAACAATGCTTCTGTAAGAAATTCTTAGGGAGCAGCTGCAAGAGAAGCAGAAATATATAGCCATCCCTTGTTCATGCAGAACTTGAATTCTGAGCAAGCTGAGCCCCTGATAATATTGGAAAGCAAGTGAAATTGTCACAGATCCTCTCTCATCCTTTGGCCCACTGTTGTCTATAGCATCTTCGTCCTCTGGGTCAATGTTCAGATCACTCCATGGTTCAGATTCCCTGCCCATGCCACTCGCCTTACCACCTAGCCCCCACCCCTGACCACTAAGCTGGCTTTCTCCATCAATACCCATGAGTATTTTAACCAAGAGTGATTGTACTAATGAGGAGGTATCTGATATCAGTTCTGAGAAACAATGTACCCCCAAATTAGAATAACAGCTGGGGACATGGCTTATGGTTAAATTTTTGCCACATAAGCATAAGAACCTGCATTCAGATCCCTGGCACCCATATAAAAGCAGAGTATGGCAGTGGGTGCTCCAGTGCTGAGGAGGCAAGAACAGCCATATCCCTGGGGCTTGATGCCACCCAGCCTAGCCAACTGGCAACCTCCAGGTTCAGTGAAAGACCCTGTCTCAAAAACTAAGGTGGAGATTGGTTGAAGAAGATACCTGACATTGACCTCTGGCCTCCACAAGCATGTGCACATGCCAGTACAAATATGTACACACCACACACACACACACAGAATAAGCTGTGTGAGCTCAGCTTCCTATACATAAGACAGCTTCATGCATCAATCCCAAAGAAAATTCAGTCTGTCATAGCAAAGGACCCAAGAGGCTAGAATTACATCATTGTTTTGCTTCTGCACTTCCCAAGACTCTTTTTATACTCCAACTTCTTGGGGGTATCCATAGCTATAAAATCCTAGCCAAAATACAAGGAAAAGAAACAGTAAGCTGTGTCTGCAGCACCCCTCACACACCCACCACCATTTATCAGCTCACACTATTCAACAGCAAAGTGAGGCTTGTCATTTTTATCACCTAAATATAGCCCTGGGCTGAAAGGATAAAGCACAGCAAAACAAAAGCCAATAACTCACTGTGAGACCAGTTGAAAGTCAGCATTACGCCCTCTAGAGAAACAAGTTTCTGTTGCTGTTTTGCTAGGTGCGGTTCTACATCAGCTTGTGCCATCCTTGAAGGTAAAGGCCATTTCAGGCAACAAAGAAGGGGATCATGCCTCTTCCTTAATTGTCCCCATCAGAAGGGCAGCTAGAGAGGTATTGTGCCTTCTACCCTGTCCCCTAAGTCGTGATGGATGCATTGCAATAACCATATGTACCAGATAGCTTTAGTTATCAACTTGACACACTTGGCTTGAGGAAACCTCAGTGGGGGAATTGCCTCCATTGGACTGGCCTGTGTATTTTCTTGATTGTTGAGTGATGTGGGAGGGCCCAGCCCACTGTGGGTGGTACCACATCTAGGTAGGTTGTTCTGTATTACATAAGAAAGCAGACTGAGCATGGGCCAGGGGAGTAAGCCAGTAAGCAGCATTCCTCCATGGCCTGTGCTTCAGCTCCTGCCTCCAGGTTCCTGCCCTGAGTTCCTATGTTGGGCTCCCTCAGTGATGAACTGTGACCCAGGAGATGTGCCAAATAAACCCTCTTCTCTCCAAGTTGGTTTTGATCAGAGTGTTTTGTCAAGCAATTGAAAGAGAGCTAGAACACCATATCAACATTGATTGAAGGCAGGGAAACTGTATTAGCAGCACCACACTGGCCAGTGCTCCCAGGCCCTGCCTTGCCACTAAGCTGAAAACCCTCTCATCAACTAATGACCAGAATGAGCTGTCTATAAACAAAGGTGATCATGGCCAGCAAAGGAGCAAGTACTTTAAAACAAATATGTATTGGTTGAATATTAATGTCTATACTCTTACATCAAACTCTTAGAGCTTTTTCAGTTTAGAGGGAAATTGCGTTTCACTCCTCATGTCTTTGTTGAGCTACTCCAGGAAAAAGTGGTGGCACTTTGAACTACAAATTCATAAGAAGTGTCTCATGGTCTTAATCACCAAAATTGTGTGTCAAACAGGTGTCACTTCATACAAGGATCAGACAAATTATGTGGGCTGGGATAATGTTGAGTCCAGGTAGGATCTGGCAGAAAGAGGAAGGGAGGGAGGGAGAGAGGGAGGGAGAGAGGGAGAGAAAGGAAAGAAGAAAGAGGGAGGGAGAGAGGGAGGGAGAGAGAACACAAAGCTAAGAGCAAATGAAGAGCAGGCACATGTATCTGGTGATCACAGCAATAAGAAAGCTGAAACAGGAAGATTGTGACTTTAAAGCCAATCTGAGCTGCAAAGCAGGTTTAAAGCTAGCTCGACCTGCATAGCAAGACCTATCCCAATAAACAAAAAGAGGTCATGCATTCTTATGGTTCAAATTCCTTATCTATCTATCTATCTATCTATCTATCTATCTATCTATCTATTTTTTTAGGTGTTTTGAGATAGGATCTCACTATGTAGCCCTGACTTGTCTGGAACTCTATGTAGACCAGGCTCAAAGGGGTCCCCCTGCCTCTGCCTCCTGAGTGCTGGGACTAAAGGGCATGCTCAAGCACGCCCAGCTCAAATATGTCTTAAATCAAAGAAGCCTACAATGAAAAACTTCTCACCCCAGTCTTCTCTCCCTGCTTCCCACCGCCCAGGTAACTGCTAGTGCTAGCTTCCCATGATTACCTCCTGCTACTATTGTTTCTCACTTCGGCCACAAAATCTATTATTTCCCTTACTTTATTTTATTTTATTAATTTTTGTCTACTGAGTGTTTTGTATGCATGTATGTAAATGCACCCATGTACAGCGTGCCCTCAGAAGCCAGCAGAAGGCCAGCAGATCCCCTGAAACTGGGGTTTTGGAGGGTTGTTCACTGCTATGTGGATGGTGGGAACCAAATCTGAGCACTCTGCAGGAGCAGCCAGTGCTCTTAACCACTGAACCATCCATTGCTCCAGCCCTTCTCCCTTACTTTTTAGAAAGTAGAGGAGAATTATATCCTTTTCTCTGTGTTCCTCTTTTACAGTTGTATCATAGTCTATTATAAGAATAGCTTATGTTTAAATAGTTCTCTATTGATAAACATCTGTGTTGCTTTAGAACTTTCCTTATTACAAATGGTACAGCAATGAATGAACCTTACAAATTCTTCTTACACCTATGCAAGTATTTCTGAAAGATGAGTTCACAGAAGTATGATTATTGTGTCCTTTTTATGTTATAAAATGAACTGTTTGATTTTAGTGTGTACTAAACCATCCCTATTATGTCAAAATAATTCTATTACAACAACTTTGTCAATATTGATAAGACAGGAAAACTGCTGAAAAGCACTGGCCAGTGTTGGAAAAAGAGATTTGTCAACTCACAGCCCCTAGCAAACCATTCCTTAAATGTTGTGGGCAATTACTGGGTTTTGTCCACCCAGAATAAAAACCTTTTTTAAAAAATAAAATAAAATAAATAAAAGATCCAAATGCCAAACTTTAAACAGTGCCTCTCCTATTTGCTTACATTTCCCAGAAATAGACCTCCTTAAGCAAAAACTGACACTGAGTCACCGACAGTACTCAGTAGCTGCACTGAACAGTCAGAGACTTGGCAGAACAAGACAGGAGGGTACCGAAAACAAAGTACCAAAAAAGAATGACATTTGGAGCAAAGTGCACAGACGATGGTCCAGAAATTAGACTCTGTGTCTATGAGTACCTGCTCTCCTGAGGTGGGGGGTGAGAAGCCTCTAATGGCCAGCTTGTTCCATGCGTACTACAAAAATCACGGCAAACATACAAAAGAACCCATCAATCAGTGGAGAGACAGATGCTCATATGAGATAGGATCAATACTACCAAGGTAGCAGCTGTTCAAGATTAGTCAGAAATGCAACTCCGATGAAATCCTATTGTGTGGACAACTAAGAGTATTTTTTCCTTTTGTTTTGTTTATTGTTAGTTTGTCTGTTTGAGACAAGAATCTCACTATACAGTTCTGGCTGGCCTCATACTTAGAGAGATATACCTGCCTCCATCTCCTAAGTGGTGGGATTATAGGTGAGTTTTAGTTTTTTTGTTTGTTTTGGTTTGATTTTACATTTTTTGGGAGACAGGGTCTCTTTGTGGCCACAGTGGTCTGCCACTCGTTATGTAGACCAGGCTGGCCTCAACCTCACAGAGATCTGCATCCCTCTGCATCCTGAGTGTGAGGATAAGAAGTGTGTGGCACCACACCTGGCTTGAGGTTTGTTTTTGAAGAATTTTTTTTTTTTTAAAGAGCAGATTTTTTTTTAATTTTTTTTTTATTTCTGTATGTGTATGAATGTACTGTCTGCATGCAAGTGTGTGCACCCGTGTCGTGCAATGCCGCGGAGGTCAGAAGAGGGTGTCGGATTCCCCTGGAACTGGAGTTCTCCTGGAATTGGAGTTTCAGACGGTTCTCGGCCGCCATGTGGGTGCTGGGGATCGAACCCGGGTCCTCTGCAAGAGCAGTCGGCGCTCTTAACCGCTAGGCCATCTCTCCAGCCCCTTGAAGAATATTTTTAAAGTAGATTCACTTGTATTAGAAAAAAACACAAGTCTGTTCTAGAACAAACAAAGAAGAGTAAGATAGTGTTCATCTCAGAACTCACGACAGTGATCTTCAGGTGGAAACTTAGGGCAGGGAAACAGGAACATGGAAGGCCCTCACAATACTGAATCCCTTACATGCTGCTGGAAGCATGGGTGTTGAGACATCTCCACTTTGCATAAACATTCTATGTGTGTGTAGGTGCTATTTCATAACTTTTTTAAAATGTAAAAGGAGCCCAAGAAGCTAAAACACAGAACAAAGAAACAGAAAAACCAAAACATAAAGCCTAAGATTAAGACTCCAGAAATGAACTAAAAGTGGAATTAATACATAATAAAGATGGCATTTCAAATCACTAAGGAAAATATAGATTATTAAATGATGTGTTATGAAGGCAAGCTAGAAATTTAAAAATAGATAAACGGATTCCCAACTCATTCTTATGTCAAAATAAGTTCTAAATAAACCACAAACCTAGAGATAATAAAATGAAAGCAAAAAGACATAAAACCATAGCAATCCAAGCATAAGTTTAGATGCAGAAAAAGAGCAAGATGGCCTTTGCAAGGAAGAGACAAGAGACAATAAAGAAAAATACTACTTACTATGGGGCTGGAGAGATGGCTCAGTGGTTAAGAGCGCTGACTACTGTTGCAGAGGGCCCAGGTTCAATCCCCAGCACCCACATGGTGGCTAAGAGCCATCTTTAAGCCAGGTGTGGTGGCACATGCCTTTTATCCTAGTACTCAGGGGAGGCAGAGGCAGGTGGAACTCTGTGAGTTCAAGGCCAGTGTGGTCTACAGAGCAAGTTCCAGGCCAGCTAGGACTATAGGGAGACCCTGTCTCAAAAAAAAAAATAAAAATAAAAAGATTGACTGTACAACCTAAAATTAAATAATGGCTTGCCAAAGATACTTACTGCCTAGTCACTCAAATCCAGGAAAGCTAATTTGTATAGAAAGAGGATTTCATTGATCTTTTAAGAATGCTGAGCTGGGGGGAATACCTCGTATTGTCCAGGTCAGGTCAGCCTGTATCACTAAAGGTGTAAGAGCTAGAAGGAGGTAAGCAGGTGAAAGGAGGAAGCAGGAGATGGGAGGACAGTGCATGATGCCACATGAGAAAGGGGTCACAAGCCAAAGAATGCAGAAGAAACCTATAAAAGCCAGAAACCCCAGGCAACTAGAATTTCCCTGTGAGCCACCAGGGAAGCAACCCTGCCAACCTTGAAGTGAGCCTGGGGAATTTACTTTTGGACTCCAGGCCTCCACAGTGGCAAGAGAATCAATTTGTGCTATTAAAGCCATAGAGTTTGTAATAATTTTATAATAATAATAATAAAAATAGAAAGCTAACTCATTCTGTATTTCAAAAACAATCACAACTATTTCAACAAAATGGAATTCTTTTATTTTATTTTTTTATTTTTTTATTTTTTTATCTTTTTGAGACAGGGTCTCCCTGTAGTCCCAGCTGTCCTGGTACTCCCTCTGTAGACCAGGCTGGCCTTGAACTCACAAAGATCCACCTGCCTCTGCCTCCTGAGTGCTAGGATTAAAGGTGTGCGCCACCACGCCCGGCAAAATGGAATTCTTTTAATAGCACTGGTATATGAATCATTATTTTAAGTCAATGAAAAAAATCATAAACCAACTCGGTAGAAATTAAAGCAGACCAAACAGGCAATTTGCAAAAGAAATACCAATCAGCTAGTAAACAAGTAAAGAAATAGTCATCTTTACTGATCAAATAGTAGACACAGAGAAATGAATGTTAATATTCCATGTTAGAAATAATATCAGAAGTCCCAGGACCCTACCAATATTGCACCAACAACATGTGGACAAAATGAAAGTACTCAGCAAGGCAGGTTTTATTTTTGCAAAAGGGTGTGTTGTATTGTTATTCGGATCCAGCAAGCACACCAGATTCAGAAGTTTGATAGATTTATTTATTTATTTATTTATTTACTTGTTTATTTGTCTTTTTGAGACAGGGTCTCCCTGTAGCCCCAGCTGTCCTAGAACTCACTGTGTAGACCAGGCTGGTCTTGAACTTACAGAGGTCCCAAACATCTGTGTGCCTCTGCCTCCTGAATGCTGGGATTAAAGGCATTAAAACCACCACACCCAGAGGTTTTTATTCTTTTTTTAAGTTAATTTTTATTGAGCACATTTCATATAACATTTCTTAATCAAATTTAGACTCATTCCCCCATCCATGCCCACCCCTCATGCCCCCCCACCAGAGCTCATGGATTCTGTCATACACGTTAAGTCCTGTCTTGCATCTTTTTCTCAGTCTTTTATAACCTTTTCGATGCACAAGTTTACTGTTTCAGTCAGTTATTCGAATAGGTTTTTCTCTCTCTTTTTTGTTCTCTTTAATTTTATATTATTCCAAAATATGCATATATACAGTCCACACATAAGTCAAAATTACAAAATCCAGGTTTATTCTTAACACAATAGTACTGCACCTTTCCCCACTGGCTGGGGTCTGACTTCACAGTCTTTCCAGGTTAGCCAGTTTAAAAGAATCAGTCCAAAGGAAGAGGAAAGTAGGTTTGCCAAAAAGGGGGCATGGCTCCACCATCTGAGGCCATCAAGTTCCCAGAATGCATCAGGGCCTTACAAGGTATTTGAGGAGACCCGGGCATGGTAGTACCATGCCTTTAATCCCAGCAATTGGGAGGCAGAGGCAGGAGGATCTCTGTGAGATCAAGGCCAGACTGATCTACATAGTGAGTTCCGGGCTAGCCTGTGGGTACAGGGAGACCCTGTATAAAAAAATGTATTTGAGGAGATTAAAAGATTAGAATTCCTTATCATAATTCAAACTTTTTACAAAATTTGAAAGAAAAGGCTAATATTTCATGTTTCTTACACTCAATATGGAAGAGCATGATGAGGAATGAGCTCTATTGTGTTCTGTGTGTAGAAATATAAGCTCACATATTATCTCCAAATAATAGTTACTCAAAATAGTTCAGTATTTATGCCTGTTTACACTTTGACCTTATACTCTACTTTCAGAGATTTACCCTAAATTGAAATCCACAAAATTATTCAAAGATGCAAATATAGAATGGCCATATATTAAATAAGTTATTGTATGTCTATATAATAAAATATATTGTGGCATTAAAACATATTCACATATGCGTATGGAAAATATATAATATATAGTTTTAGTAAAATGGCATTTAAAATAGTGTACATGGTATCATACCATTAGCTAAATCTATATATAAAATCAGCTTTGAATTTTATAAAATTTAATATTACATATTGCATGAGGTTGAGTTACTACTGTAGTTTTCCACTTCCCCCTTGCCATGTGACCTTGCAGTGCACTGGAGTACGAAGAGTACCTTTCCCATCCCTGTTAATCTTGGGTTTGGCCATATGACTTGTTTGGCCAAGCGAGCGTAGGCGAAAGTGACAATCTGTCAGTTCCAAACCAAGCCCTTAAGAGGCATTATGTGGGTCTGCTCACACACTTGCTTTCCTGCCAATACCACAAGAAAAACATGTCCTTGGAAGCTGCTGACCCAAGAGGAATGTAAAGACAAGTGGAATGGAATGAAACCAACTGAGACCTTCAACCAAGCCAGTCAACCCACAAGCTAAGAAAAGACCCATGAGCCAAGTCACAGACCCATGAGAAAGAAAAGCAAATATGTATTATATGCCACTGAATGTCAGCGGGCTTCTTATGAAACACTACTATAGCAGAAACTAAGGCATGATATTTAATTATGTACTACCAAGCAAAATCTGAAGAAGAAATTGCCAGGATGTTAACCTTGGCTGTCTCTAAATGATAGGACTTTGTGTGTTTATTACTATTTGGATACTCCATCTAGTCTCTGTCCAAAAGCAACAACTTAGCCCAGCCTTACCCCTGCCCTCTAGCTCCATACATCCCACTGCCTATCAGTACCTTCATTTCAACATCTTGATTTCTTTTTTTATTTATTTTTATTATATGTGTATGAGTGTTTTGCCTGCACTATGTGTGCATCAGATCCCCTACAACTGGAGTTATGGTTGGATAGCCTCCATGTAGGTACTGGAAACTGAACCCAGGTCCTCTGCAAGAAAAGCCAGTGCTCTTCACCAGTGAGTCATCTTTCCAACCCCTCAAGGTCTTGGCCTTAACATGCCTACAACTGGACCACTCACGCCTTGATCAACAATCTGCTATACCTAAGATTTTTGCATTGCAGTTGAAGGTAAATCCATTCTCCCAGCTGCGGAAGCTAGAGTACTCGGGGTCATCTTCTTTACTCTTCTTTTTATTGTGTACTCCATGTTGAGTCTATCAAAAACCCTGTTATCTCAGACTTCAAGATGTTCCAAGATCCTGGCACCTCTCACCTTCCACGCTGCTACAGCCCGGCCCAAGCCACCATCTTTTCTCATCTGGCTTACTACTTGAGCCTCCTTTCTGGTCTCACTCATTTTTCTCTGGTTTCCAACAAGATAATCTTTACAGATGCTGGAACAAATGTTTTTAAATACAAGGCAAAGGTCTCGTGCTTCTGCTGTAACCCTGCGTGGAGGACCCTTGCTTCACACATCTTCTCATCTCCGTGCCTTCTCTCACTTCCCAACATCTCCCTCCCTCACCCATTTGGGCAGCAGAAGGTTTGCTAACCTGGGGTCAGTGTGCTGGTCCTGGACTTTGCTTGCCATATCCTACCCAACTGTATTGCGAAGCCTCACTTCAAGCTTCTGCTCAGATGTTATCGTTCTGAAGAGTTCTGTCCCAACCACTCTTTCCGTTTAGACATCAGCCCCTTCCAAAACATCTCAACTATTCCTACTTACCGTGCTCCATATTTCCCCATAGCGCTTACCATCTTCTCACATATTAGTTGTGTATTTGACATAAATAGCATGCTACCTACTGCCTTCTTTCCTGCCAACCTATGAGCATCTGAAGGGCAGCTGCTTCAGCCTATCCTGTTCTCGCTGAATCTCAGGTGCCTAAACCACTCAAAACTCTATTTGTGAAATAAATAAAAGAATCTCTTATGTGCAAAGTTCTTCCTTTATATAATTAACATGTATTTTAATAATGAAAACGTGTTTTCAAATGTATAATTGGATTTTTTCCTCACTAATCAACACTTTTCATCCGACTGTTTAATTCAATAAGGGTTCTGTCCTTGAACTTGAATAGAATTTAATCCATGCAACTCCTAACTTGGCATTCACCCTCAAAATTGATCTGCAGCAACCTGTCTACCAGCTGTCCTCACACTTAAACACTGTAGCTGATTTTTCTTCAGGACTAGCCACAAAGAGTCTTCAGTCGACTTAAACTGTTAAAACAAGGAGGCAATAGTCTTAACTGGCCTCTCTAATGCTAAGCAAGAAACTCTTCCTACCTTTGAATAATTTGTCTTACTTTGTGACAAAGACAAAAGAAGATACATAATTATTTACATACCAGGACCCAACACCAGAGCAGGAACTACTCTTGGACTCCGCTTTACCACAGGCCACCTTGCAGCAAGCCTATGAAATTCTTGCCTGCCTTTGTTGAATGGAAGTTTCATTCTGCTTTTGTTGTCGTCCAAGCTTGGTTGATTTCAGATCAGGTGTGGTGAGTTAGTAGATCAATCCTTCAGATACTCAGTGTTGAGTTTTGATTGGAGAGAGAGGCCTGATTCTAGCTCAGTTCATAATGAACAAAGAATACAAATTCGACTTCAGGCTGGGTCTGCCTGGGCAGGTGCACAGGCTACAGTATTCCAGCTACGCCTGAGAGTGTGGATCTGCTGGGGTGTGTGTGGGGGGGGTGGAGAATTCACCAGATTGTGCTGGTTTGCTAGCAGCACTCCCAAGTAGGCCTGAGAGTGAGGGAATGGCAGCCTGGCAGTGCCTTCACCTGTCTGATAGACTGTGCCTGTCCTATTAGTCAAATTTTATACCACGGGATTCATCCTCTTTTCAGTTACACACGTATTTCTCTACAGTAATTACCAGGGGCTAAAGCCTTTAGACAAGTAACTTTATCTCCCTCATATTCTCCATCAGCCACCTCAGATAAGCACAAAATCCAAGTTATAGACTATATGCTTGCAGTTGAAAGGTAGGGCAATCCAGTAGTCAACCACACAGATAATGAGTCAGACTGTCAGCTTGAATTCTTTCTTACTGCTATGATGTGTGGCCTGAGAAGTTATAGTGTCTCTGCTGGAACTTATCCAAGTTAACCAATGGGGTTATCATACTCAGTACAAAATAAGTTTCTAATAAATTTATTATGCAAGCTCTTGTAGAATATTCCCACCTGCTCCCCTTTGTACAAGATTAGCACCATGCTGTATTAGAATAGTTTGGGAGAGCTCCTAATTTAGACCTGATTACCAAAATATTTTCTGGTTTTCCATAGTCATCAATTCACCAACTCTAAAAACTATATTTGTTTACACATGTTTTAAGAGTGCCTGCATAGACATACCATCTACCCAATACCCACAGAGATCAGGTGGGCAGTAGAGAACCAATCAGGAGCCCAAGTCCCACTCCCCTAAGGAAGCCTGTTCTCCAGTGTGTGCAAAAAGGCAGACCTAGTATTTTCAGATTTGGTTTGGTGCTGATTAGAAGTCAGTCATTTTGGAATCTAAACTTCCATGACCATTTCCATCCCACATTCTCCAATCCAAACATTCTTCACTGTTGTGATTTGATACAATCCCTCAAAGTGTGCAAATGTAATTAGGACTTGAAACATCTCCCACTTCCATGTTAGTCAAAGATCATAGCACCGAGCAACTTCTTGAAAAAAAGTCAGTTTCCAGAATTACATGTCCAGATTTCAGACAGGGCTGGGAGACTGAGACACCCTGCCTGTTCTACATTACTTTCAATTGCTGTGACAAAACACTGACCAAAACCAACTTGGGGAGGAAAGGGTTTATTTTGCTCACATCTCCCAGGTCACATTTCAGCACTGAGGGAGCCCAAGGTAGGAACTCGGAGCAGGCACCCGGAAGCAGGAGCTGAAGCACAGGCCATGGAGGAATGCTGCTTATTGGCTTGCTCCTCTGGCCCAACATGCTTTCTTATATAATACACAACAATCTGGCCAGGGTTGGCACCATCCACAGTGGGCTGGGCCCTCCCACATCGCTCAGCAATCAAGACAATACTCCACAGACATGGCCACATGCCAGTCCAATGGAGGCAATTCCCCAACTGAGGCTCCCTCAACCCAGGTGCGTCAAGTGATACTAAAGCTATCCAGCACACTTAAAGACTGAAGGCATTCCTACCAATAGGTAGAGTGTTGCGGGTCCAGAGGGGCAGCAAGGTGGCTCAGCAGATAAAAGTGCTTTGCTATGCAAGCTTCATGATCTAAGTTCAATCCCCAGAACCCATGTAAACGTAGAAAGAGAAAACTGACTTCACAAAGTTGTCCTCGGACCTCCACACATACTGTGGCACCCATGCACCGCCCCGACACACATATCAAATAATAACAAATATTCTTTATATATTTAAAAATATTTTATTTTATTTTATGCATATGAATGTTTTTCATAACTGTATATAAGTGCACCACATGCATGAAGTGCCTGCAGAGGCCAGAAAGTGTCAGATCCTCTGGAACTGGAGTTAGGGATTGGTTGTTAGCCTCCATGTGGGTACTGGGTCCTTTGGAAGAGAAGCCAATGCTCCTAACTGCTGAGCCATCTCTCCAGCACCAATGACAAATATTTTAATATAAAAATAAAAAATAATAATACCAGTGCTCATAGAAATGAAGAACACCACCTTACATTCACCTTAATTCTTTTATGCAATTCTGTTCTTGGGAGCTCTGTGCATCTTCTGAACACTGGGCTCAGGTTGTGGAATTCCTTGACACTGACCCTGTAGACTCCTGTAAGTACAATCTTTAGAAATTAGCATTTTATTGATTTTGACATGTACTGTCATCGATGTCTGTTTTATATATTTTAATTAAATGTCATTATTTGCCACTGTGTACTGAAGCCTCGTGCTGGAAGCGCGTGAGGTTTCATAAATCAGACCTGGAGCCTGAGTTGGGAGCTCATCGACCCCTCCCAGGTCACTCTGATTATTTGCCCTGAATCAATAGAGAAGCTTTTATGTTGTTTTTACCTCAGAGAAAAGGCATCTTCCCATTTATCTCCCACAGTGTTGTAAATTCACAAAGCCCTTCTCCAAATCATACCCTCTCCGATATAAAACTGAGCTTCCTGTTACGTTTTCAGGGCTCTGTGGTCACACGGTGCTGCCATCTCACTTGGGGACCATGAGTGGCTTCCATGATGCTCTGTCTTGAGACCATGGTTTTTTGTCTGGTCCTCTCTCTTCCTTGGTTGTTCCCCTTTGTTGCTCACACTGCTCTGTAGCTCTGGGCCCCTGTTTATTCTAAACTCCTAGATGCAAGTGTTGTCACAGATGTCACTTTTATTGTCCTCTCTATACTGTCTGCCTGGTGTAAAGTTGAGGCTCAGTGCATGTGGGCTGAGTCTAATTGAGGAGTGGGAGGAATTTGCACATCTCCCAAACAAAAACACATAAGAGCCAGCTGAAATTCATCCCAGAGCCTGCACCCCATCTGGAATATCAAAGACCACAGCTAGAAAGGAAGAGGCTGTGGTTTTTAAACAGCATTACCCCGCATGTCAAGTCTGACCAGTACTAATATTTTATTTTTTTAGTATTAATATTTTAAATACACATATCTGTTATAGTGAATTCTTAGAATCACTAATGCTCAATAAATATTTTTCTTTTTTAGATGTTATTATTTTTTGTAGAAGCGAGGCTTTATTGGGCTTACAGCTCCAGAAGGATAGCAATTTATTGTGGTGGGGAGGCGTGGTGCAGAGGGGCCGGAGCAGCGAGCCGGACGCTCACATCTTCACAGGAACAGGAAGGAGAGCAAGACAAGCTGGAATTGGGATGTGACTTGGAACTATCAAAGCCTGCTCCCGGCAATGTGCTTCCTCCAGCATCATCACACCTCCTAAAGGGTTCCATGACGCTCCCCAAACAGCACCACAAACTGGGGAACACTTGTCCAAATACATGGAGCCTCTGGGGAGTATCCCATACTTCTTTAAAGTGCCACGGATCTCATGGTGAATAGCATTGCATGTTGAGGCCAGCACTGTGGTAGTGACTTGTCTCAACTGGTACAACAAATACCTGGGAAGGGTTTGTTCGGGCTCCCAGTTCCAGGGGCTACATTTGATTACTCTTTAGTTAGCTTGCAAAACAATCATCTTGTTATACCATTTTCATACATATCTCATTCTACACCCTACTGGTCTCCTTCTCCCCACAAATATGGCCTGAGGGAAAACATGCCATAGTCGTCCCCCCACCACTGTCCTCTCTTGTTCTCCCTTCTCCTCATCCTTTCTCTCTCTCAACATAGATATTCTCTCAGTGTGTGTGTGTGTGTGTGTGTGTGTGTGTGTGTGTGTGTGTGTAATTTCTGGAAAACACTGGAGTCCAGAAGTAGAGAAAGCTGAGTATGGTGGTGCACACCTACAATCCCAGCACTCAGGAGCCTGAGGCAAGAGTTTGAGACTGGCTACCCAAGTTTAAAAAATCTACCTTGACTACACAGTGAGACTTTATCTCCAAAAAGCAAAAAATTACTTTTAGAAAAATAGGGGCAAAAAAGAACACCTTCTTCAAAATTTAAGTGAATTGTCTGAATTGATTTGTTTGTTGTTAATTGCCATTGTATTGCTATATTTCAGTCACTGACACAATAAATAAATGTTGAATGAAAAAAATGGATAAATAAGTATTTCTCCAACAAATACCTATGTAAGAACTTGGGACCAGAGCAGCAACGAGCGCCCACTCAGACTCCCCAGGCTGTCGCTTCAATACAAATCCGCACTCCTCTAAGAGGTAGATCTTTCTTTTTTTTTTTTAAATTAGTTTTTATTGATGCTTTGTGCATTTCATACATTTTTTCCAATTCAGTTCAGGCTTATTTCCCCTTTCCGCCTCCTTCCGCCGCCGCCCCGCCCCCCGCCCCGCGACACGGATTGAAACCCCCCCACCCCATCACTAGATTCATGCATTATGCCTATAAGAAACTGTTTCTAGCCATTCTGGGTTCTCTCAGTTTTTTTTTTTTCATTTTTAGCTATAAGTGATAATCCATGAGTACAAGCATCCTTCATGCAAAACCTATCTGCAGGCTGTTGTGCCCAAACACCTACAGCCCCACCATCCAGTGGGGGGTGACAGGTTGTTTGTTCAATCAAGTTGATCAAATGAGTGTCCAGACTACATTGCTGTAGTTTCACCATTCACCCCAATCGCAGCCCTTACATTCTACCACGCCCCCTCTTCCGCAGGTTGTTCCCTAGGCTTAGAAAAGGGGCACAGGTGGATGAGAGGTAAAACAGTCCACTCTCTCTGGAGCTGTTGACTTGGACTCTGGTCAATTCTGGCTGTTTCCTTTCATGGGCTGACAGTTTGTCCAGGAATAACCTTTCGATCCTACTGGCCTGGCGCGTTATGGCGTCTCCGAGGTAGATCTTTCTCCCTCACATTGCCATTTTCCTGAATTTCTAAAGGTCCAGGATTCTGCTTGAGTATTCAACAAACATTCAAAGAGCACCCTGCACCAGGCTCCATCCAAGCTCTCCGCACACGCCTCCTTTAATCCATAGACCGAGCTCCTGAGGCAGATATGTCTACTGTTACTATCATCTCCAACTACTGACAAGAAAGCTCAGGCATGAAAGAGATAAAAGCGTGTCCTCATTTACACGATGGGGGTCAGAGTCAAAATTTAAATCCTGGAGCCCATCCTTTTAAACACTGGACTCCCCCATGGACTGATCTTCAATGTCTCAAGGTATTTGAGGCTCTCCAGGAGTGCTGTGACCCTGACCACAGCTATGAGCAAATCCAGCTGTCATGTTCAATAAACTTTCATTAAGCACCACCTTTGAGTCTATGTTCTAGGAATGTAGCAAGGAACTGGATTTACAGACCCTCGTGCAGCTTACGTTCTAATGATGACAAATGATGATGAAGTCTAATATGGCAGCAAAGGCACAGCACAATAGCAGGAAGCCAGCTGACCATGTTCCACCCACACTCAGGAAGCAGAGGGAACAAGCAAGAAGTTGGCTGAGGCTGCGATCCCTCAAAGCCCACCCCCAGTGACATACTTCCTCCAAGGCTCCACCTCCTAAAGGTTGCATAACCTCCCCTGAAGTATTGTGTGTCCAGCCTTCCACTGGATGTTCTTCCTCTCTGGACCAGGGCTTGCAGTTTCCCAGGGACTGCAAGCCCTGGGATCATTCAGGCCCAGCTGGTTAAGAACCCTCCTGGGCCTAAGCCCTGATAGAGAGGGGGAGGAGATAGGAAGCAATGCCAGGTGAAACAAAGAGAGAGAGAAAGAATAAAGAAGGGACAGGCTCAAAGACGAGACTGGGAGCAATTCCACGAGGGAATAACTCAGTTTATTGCTATAATCCGGGGTTTTTATTTTTATTTGTTTATTTATTTTTGGTCTTTTCGAGACAGGGTCTCCCTGTAGCCCCAGCTGTCCTGGAACTTGCTCTGTAGACCAGGCTGGCCTTGAACTCACAAAGCTCCACCTGCTTTGCCTCCCGAGTGCTAGGATTAAAGTCGAGCAGCATCATGCCCAGCCAATCCGGGGTTTTTATACAGGGCCTTGTGGGGGTTGGGGAATACAGGACTTCATACCATATACTCCAGATCACTACAGGAATGTGACAATGCTTTGCCCAAAGCATCAAAGACAGTTGGTGCCAGGCAGGTTTCAAAGGTGGCCTGAGGGTTGCTTGCTGACTCCCTAAGTGCTTCTGCCAAATGGAATCCCTACACTCCCCAAACATGGCCACTAACTGGGGACCAAGTGTTCAAATACATGAATCTATGGAGGACACTTCTCAGTCAAACCTCCACAGCACTCCAGTCAGGGTCCACAGGTACAACGGTCCTGTAATAGAAATGCGGTTGGAAAGTTCCAGAAAAAGAAAGATTCCTGGAGAGTAACGATCAAGGCGAAGAGGGGAGAGGACTAGAACTCAGATCCTGCAGGACTCTGACGTTTGTCTTCTACACACTGACAAGAAGCCGCTAGACTTAGCGCAGTGCTGGGTCCCTAGTAAACACTAAACGGGTCTTTCACCTTTACATCTCAGTGCCTCTGAACACACCAATCACCTGGAGCCACTGGGCACTGTCCCCACGGTACCAGGCCATCCTCCACAACTGCTCTCTGTGATGTGGTGGCCAACCATGTGGGCCTGGAATCTCAGTCCCTCGTCTCCTGCTCACAAGCCAAATGGTGTTACGTAAATTATCAACTCTAAACTTCCATTTTCTGGCCTGAAAAGTAGGGTCGCAAATTGCAAATCCTAGATTATTTTGTCTGTGACAGTTGAGCTTATCAATTTGACAGGATTTAGAGTCACCATGGAAACAAATCTCTAGGCAAATCTGTGGGGGATTTTCTAGATTATGTTAATGGAGTTGGGAAAACACACCCTGAACATGGGCAGGACCATTCTACGGGCTAGAGTCCTGGACAGAATAAAATGGAGAACATGGGCTGAGCCTAAAGCTTTCATCTCTCTCTGCTTCGAGACTGCAGACACAGTGTGACCAGCTGCCTCCTACAGCCATGGCTTCACCATGAAGGACTGCATCCCCTTGAACTATGAGCCAAAACAAACCCCTCCTTAAGTTTATTTTGTCATGTATGTTGTCACAGCAACAAGGAATGAACACAGTGACTGTTACATGAGATAAGTTCCCTGTGTCCACATAACCCTGGACTGGGGGAACCACGTGTATAGGCCATTCTCATGACGTGCTGGACATTTTTATTAGTCATTCTAGGAACTGATCCCTCAAGTGCAAATACTTTCTAGCAGAGTATTCTGGGGTCTTTGATCTCAGCTATCTTGGTTTCTCGGCTTATAGCAATGGATCACTGGAAAAGGTCTGAGTAGAAAATAAATTGAGGGACATGATCTAAAACATTTACTATTTCTTTTTTTTTTTTTTATTGTTGTATGTGTATGAATGTACTGTCTGCATGCAGGTCTGTGCACCCGTGTCGTGCAATGCCGCGGAGGTCAGAAGAGGGTCTCGGATTCCCCTGGAACTGGAGTTCTCCTGGAATTGGAGTTACAGACGGTTCTTAGCCGCCATGTGGGTGCTGGGGATCGAACCCGGGTCCTCTGCAAGAGCGTCGGTGCTCTTAACCGCTAGGCTATCTCTCCAGCCCAACATTTACTATTTCTTAGTGTAATCTCTAACCATCTATTCTTCTATGTGGCATGCTGGAAAGTTCTAAACCTATTCATTCAGAGTCCCTTTCCACTCTATTTTGTTTCATGTTAGCTTAAGCAGGAAGACATCAACAGCATGACCTTTGGATGGAGAATCAATAACTGAAAACGTAGGGCACATGAGCAGAAATTCAATTCTCAGCCAAACGAAAAGAGAAGAACATTTAACTGATGAACACCATGGCAGGATTATTCTCCGATCCCTGAGAATAGAGAATCTGTGAAAAGCTAAGAGAGAGGCTTCTCCCTTCTCTCTGTTGTGCTTCTTTCTAGCTTGCTGTCTCAAGGACTTCATTAAGAACCAAGCCCTAGCGCCATCTCCTGGTTGTACTGAAAACGGAAAAGGAAGCATTTCATGCAAAGACACTCCCTCTTCTTGACAGAAATTAAGTTTGGGAGGTAAACCTGAGAATTTCATCCGAACGTCTGTGTTTTCAATCTCCCGTTCAGTATTGGAAGTGAGAAAAGCAGATGGTAAGAGTCTCAGCCACTTTCGGTCTCAACAAGGGACGCCCCTGCTGTGCCACGACTTCCTTTGTTTCTGTAAGAGCTTGTCACTTGGCAGCCACCAGAGGCAGCCAAGGATAGCACCACACCCACCCACACGCCCATCTTACCTGAGGATCTTCTGCTCAAATTAGCATCTTCAAGTGCTCCCACTTTCTGGAAATTTTTAAATAAAGAAATCATGATGGAATCTGTGTCCCAACAGCTGGAGTTCTGGCCATCGCAAAGCGTAACCCTGTGTTCACCGCAGGACCCAAAAGTCCATGGAAAGGATCAGTTTAGGCTCCTGCCCCCAGGGAAAGAAAGGATGTCTCCCTTGCCCTCATAGCCCCTTTTAGTTTTCAAGCCCTGGGCAGGATCAGGTAGCCTTGACCGAGTCACTGATTATATCCAGCTCCTTCGACACCTTCAACCCAGGTGACTTAGCATCATCAGGCAGAGAGCCCAAAATAACTAGAAAAAAAATAAATAAATCTGCAGCGTTGGTGACCGAGGTGTGAACCAGAATCCCAAGAAATTCTGGCTTATTCCTCAAGAGGACTGCACAGGTTGTTTTGAACACAGGAGTCACTGGCTGGCCCCTTCCTGCTCTGCTCTGTGTTACATGTGTGTTCATCTTATATCATGTCCCAAACCCTCTCTGCTTGCTTGCTTGCCAGGCAATGTGGCAAGCACTTCGCCAGCAATTCCTCATGTAATCTCAGTAACACCCTATACAATTGGTGCATGTGTGTTTTCACTTAACAGATGGGAAACAGGCTCAAAGAGAGCGTAAGTAAATTTGCCCAAGATCTTACACCAAGCGAACGGAAGAGGCAGGACTCAAACCCATGCTTCTTGGTTCCTCTTGTCCATCACAGTTTTCTCAAGCAATGCTGACAGCACTGGCACTCTTCATGTTTCCAGAACAAATGGAGTGGAGATCATTCTCTATTGATGGAGGAGGAGCTCCTCGAGCCCTGTGAATTTGTGTGATGAGTTGGGGGACAGGGAGTACACTGACATCACGCATCTCCGAGTCTGTCTTGAACAGGATATACACAAAATAAAGCCTTTCTCCAGCCTTGCCCACTTGATGAAGCTACTGAATCATGATCCTTACCCCAGCCAGATGTTTAGGACCGTGCCAGTGATTATCTCATGCTGCCCACACCTGTTGATTGATTTCTCAGGGTTATTTGCAAAAGCACAAATAGAAATGCTATTAACTGGCAATAAAACTAGCTGCCATCTCTAGAAGCCAGTGCTGGCAACGCTTCAGGAACCCTTGGTTTTCCAGGTCCCACTTGAAGCAAACATTTCTTTTGATGCTAAAATGCCAAGGGTGGCAACCTTGCCTTTTACTCAAAACTATAGAATGACAAGTTCTGCTTGAATGGAGGGAAAGAAGCAACCTTTAAGAATCAAAAACAAGCCTTTAGTATTCCCGATTCCAGAACCACCCATCATGGCTCAACATATAGATACACTCCTTCCTTGTAACATTGCCCTTTTTAAAAGAAAAATTGTAGAAATTTAATCAGTATTCTTTAGCCAGCTGTTGAAATCCTCATGCTAGAAACTGTATATCAAAAGGAGGTCCCCAGTCTGCTTCAAGGCACTGATAGTCTAGTTATGGGACATGAGCCACATAGGAAACAGCTGAAGAACCAGAGCCAGTGTTTTGTAGTAGGTGCGATGGAGAGCTACAGACAGCAGTAACTGTTCATGCTCAGAAATGTGGGAAACACTCAAAGAGGAAGCCTGCCCCTATGACAGTCACCACCCCTGCCCTTATGACAGTCACTGCCCCTGCCCTTATGACAGGCACAGCCCCTGCCCTTATGACAGTCACTGTCTCTGCCCTCCTGTACCTCACAGTGGGTCCGTTATCAGTTCTGTAAATGACAAAGTAAAAGCTTTTTTCCTTTCTTTATATTACTGATATTTTAATTTGGCATATATTCATTGTGTATGGTGCTGGGTTTCACAGGACATTTTCATGCAAATCTGTGACTTCAAGCCTACCCCCCTTCTCCTTCCTTCCTCTCCTATTAGCCCCTTTTGTTCTCCTAAAAAGTTTAATTTTACTTTTACTTTCATGTCTATATTATACATGATTTTATGTATCTAGATAAAAATCTGGGATCCAAAAATGAGAGAAAGTATGTGATATTTTTATTTATGAGACTGACTTGACTCATTAATATTATCTCTGGTTGCATCTATTTTCCTGAAAATGGCATAATTTCATTCTTCTTTATGGCTGAACACTCTCCATTATCTATGTGTACATCTTTATCCATTCCTCTGCTGTGAGACACCTAGGTAAGTTCCATGACTTTAGGTATTTTTTTTACAAAGTACTTTTAATTCTTTTTTTAATTTTTTTAATTAATTTATTTTTTATGTGTGCTATCTGCATGTAGGTTTGTGCACCCATGTCATGCAATGCCACGGAGGTCAGAAGAGGGCATCGGATTCCCCTGGAACTGGAGTTAAAGACAGTTCTTAGCCTCCTTGTGGGTGGTGGGGATTGAACCTGAGTCCTCTGCAAGAGCAGTCGGCGCTCTTAACCGCTAGGCCATCTCTCCAGCCCCCTAGGTATTATTTTAACAACAGCTTTTGAGTGCTGGTCATGAAGAGGGGCTACTTGTAATTACAACATGGTATTAAGCAATACAATGGCCTTGTCCAGTGGATGTTATAGTGTAGTGGGAGAGGGAAGTGGGGTGCACAGTACGATGAGTGGGAGGATGGAGAGATGGCTCAGCAGTTAAGAGCACTGGCTGCTCTTGAAGAGGACTCAGGTTTGATTCCCAGCACCCACATGGTGGCTAACAACTGTCCATAGTTCCAGGGGATCCGACACCCTGTTCTGACCACAGACATTACACAACACAAACACACTATGAACATGCAGGAAATACATTCATACAGATAACAAATAATGAACTTTTTTTTAGGTGTGTGTCACCACACCTGGCTTAAAGGTGGTTCTTAGCCATCATGTGGGTGCTGGGAATCGAACCCGGGTCCTCTGGAAGAGCAGTTGGAGCTCTTAACCGCTGAGCCATCTCTCCAGCCCCAAATAATGAACTTTTAAAAATAAAAATATGAGTGGATAAATACACCACACCCTTGGTAGAGACAAGAGCTGGAAGAAAAGTCACACAAAGTAAGGGCAGAACCAGTGGTGTTGCCGTGGGGCTGAGCCAGAACAGGTAGCGTGGGGAGTCTCATCCATCAGGTGATATTCTATTAGATTGGAAACATGGAGTAAGTGAAGCAGCCCAAACCTACAGGAAGTGCATTCCTGGAAGGAGGACTAGCAAGGCAAAGCTCTGAGCTAAGAAGACTTAATGATTAAGGAACAGAAAGGCTGGTGTGGTGGTGGCCAGGGGTGTGGGGTTTGGAAGGGAATGCAAATCAAGAAAGACCCAGCTCCCCAAGGCCTCAGCCAGAGGGAGGGGTTCTGATGGAGGAAGCCTTCGAAGACTTAAGAATGCGTGCCAGAGTGTGTCAACCCAGCTCCCACTGGAGGGCTGGAACTTGAGCAAGAGGATTCCATGGGAGCGGGATCCAGGCTGGAGGAGCGTGAGCGCTGAGTCCTCGGTTAGGAAGGCAAGGGTGAGCTCCTTCGTAGCGAGGAATACTCTCATCAGGGATAGCACTACACTAAGGGGAGGAGAATGACTAAGGAAAGGTGTTCAGAGACCAAATGGGAGTCTGGGGCATTTCATAAGCAAACTGGGAAATAGACTGAGCTTCGGATACTCCTGCTTCTGTCCCAAGAATCCAAATATGGTGCCTTCTAGGACTAAGCAAGGCGTTGCGCCCCAACCACCAACCCTCCTGTCAAAACTCATGTGTCGTGTGTTTGATGGCCACTGTTATGTCTACTGTGGATGACAGGTGGACACTGATGTTAAATAGATCCAGTCAAATTGAGTTTCCTTAAAAGTCTGTGAAGGCAGAACAAGTGACTAGCGGAAGGTTCAAGGTAAGAAGCGGTCCAGGGCAGGAAGCTTAACTGAAAACTGTCCTGTCATAAAATTCAGGTGGACGCTGCTTTCCATTCCAGATCTCTTTGTAAGAACTTAGAAGCAATGTTTTTTTTCTTTTTTTTTGGGGGGGGGGCGGTCTTTTTGAAGCAGGGTCTCCCTGTAGCCCCAGCCGTCCTGAAATTCGCTCTATAGACCAGGCTGGACTCACAAAGATCCGCCTGCCTCTACCTCCCAAGTGCTAGGATTAAAGGCGTGCGCCACCACGCCCAGCCTGTTTTTTTTTTTTTTTCTTAATCACTGAGAAATATGATTATCTTATAAAGCAAAGCCATTTCAAATACGAGTTGGCTTGCTGATATCAGTGCGGGTATTCTGCACCTTAACCGTCTCTGAAGATCAGCACTGATAATATGACCGCAGGAGGAGCAATGCAGCAGCTCCACAGCCGGGACACCAGTCCGAGGAAACTCCTTCCGGGTCACAGGCCCTTAGAAGGCGATGCTGCTGCCAGGAGGAAAGCCTCCTTCAGAGAAAACGGCACTTTTGTTCCCTGGATGGTACTGCCAGCATCGCTAAGCAGCCATGTTTCTGGTATTCTGTTTGTTTAATGTCTGACAATATCTTGGCTCATACCACAGTGGATTTGATTGCTTGTGCATATCCACACAAATGAGAAAATGTATTTACTTGTGGGAAGAAAAAGAATTAGATGGATCCATGCATGCAAAATGCAAGTATCGACGGTACTATGACTACACATGCTCAGTTAACATTTGAGGGGCTTTACCCTTTTTCCTTCCAACTCAGAATCTGCCTAAGGACAGCCTTGCTGGCATCTAGAAGGAAAGGATGCCTTGTGGAGAGCTGCTGGTGCACAGGATGAGCAGGCGGCTGCTGCCCTGCAGTGGGGACTCTAGAGATAGCAACGGATAAAGAAGTTTCACCAGCTGCCAGCCAGGGACAAAATACAAAATATTTACTGTTTACAATTCCTGTTTTCCATTCACTTATATTAAGAGAATAATAAGTAGCAATTGCCTTAGACAATTCCAGCTATTGAAGATAATATAAATAGTCCACTTTTTTGGGGGGGGGGATTAAGACAGGGTCTCCCTATAGTGCCAGCTGGATTGGAACTTGCTATGTAGACCAGGCTGGCCTTGAACTCACAGAGATGCCCCTGCCTCTACCTTCCTGGTGCTGGGATTAAAGGCATGTGCCATCATACCCAGCTGCATTTCATTTTATTTCTAAATTGCTAACTTTTTATAGTATTTATGTAAGATCACATTTTAAAATTCAAGACTATTGGGGATGGAGAGATGGCTCAGTGGTTAAGAGTGCTGATTGCTCTTGCAGAGGACCTGGGTTTGATTCCCAGCACCCACATGGTGACTAAGAACCATCTTTAAGCAAGGTGTGGTGGCACATGCCTTTAATCCCAGCACTCAGGAGGCAGAGCCAGGAGGGTCTCTGTGACTTCAAGGCCAGCCTGGTCTACAGTGCTAGTTCTAGGCCAACTGAGGCTACAGGGAGATCCTGTCTCAAAAAAAAAAAAAAAAGAAACCCCCCCAAAAAAACTATATATGAATTCTGTTTGTTTGTTGTTATTGTTGTTGTTGTTGTGTTGTACTGCTTGTTTATCTTTCTGATGCTAGAGATGCAACCTTGTACATGTCAGGCAAGTGCTCTACCACTGAGCCACATTTACAGACTTGTGTGTGTGTGTGTGTGTGTGTGTGTGTGTGTGTGTGTGTGTGTATAGATAGTCTCTTACTATGTAGCTCTGTCTGATCTGGAATGCACTATGTAGACCAGGCTGGCCTTGAACTCACAGAGATCTGCCTGCCTCTCCCTCCCAAGTGATAGGACTAAAGGCATGTGCCACCATGCCTGGCAAGATATTTTTTTTAATGCAAGAAAATGGGAAAAATTTAATTTATGAAATCTCCATTTTTTTTTTTTTTGTCTTTTCGAGACAGGGTCTCCCTGTAGCCCCAGCTGTCCTAGAACTCACTCTGTAGACCAGGCTGGCCTTGAACTCACAAAGATCCACCTGCCTCTGCCTCCCGAGTGCTAGGATTAAAGGCATGTGTCACCACACCCAGCAGGAAATCTCCATTTTCTATAGAGGACTGGATCTAATCTAAAGGAAGATTTGTGGTAAGCATTTAGACTTGTGAAAAAAAAAAAAAGCCAAGTCAAAAAGTCAAACTGTCTTAGGAAGAGACAATAGACTACAGATAGAAGAAAATTTTCCTAATGTCACAAAGGGCATTCATAAAAAATCCTTGATGGGTATCATATTAAATATCAGAAAATGTTTATGATAATGAAAATTAGGAAAGCTTTAATATTCCTCATAGATTGCAAAAACTCTGGTGTAATGATACGATGAGATGCTAGGGAGTAGTTAAAATCAATGAGCCATGTGGATCTGCATTGGTAGTACTTGCGAATAAACTTAATGAAAAGAGCCAGCCTCACAGTGTGAGTCATCCATGTAAAGCCTCAAAGACACGTAGTATCATCGCACAGTGCCCACAGATTCCTGATGCTATACGTACGTGCAGGAACCAGATTCAGCCCCACCCTCATGATACCATTGCCTCTGAGAACAATGGGGAGGGGTTAATATAGACCTTTACCTATGGGTGTAATTTTACTTGAGACTGGGAAAGAAATACAAAGCAAATATGAGAAAATATTCTGAGTGAAGTAACACAGTCCCAGAAAGACAAACGACGAATGGTATCCTTCATCTGTGGATGCTAGTGCCAATTACCTAGTTGTATTTCTTGTGCACAGCCCCTTGAGCTTTTGTCCAAAGCAGTTGGAAATGATGCATATTGGAAACAACAACAACAACAGAAAGGACTGCATCAAAGAACTGACTGAAATAGTGAACTTCTGCTCAAAACAATCAACTTCCACATGGAGAATATTGAGAAAGAATGAGAAAGAGATGAAAAGCATGTTTGGCAGAATGCATGAGCTCTGGTGGGGTGGGGGGATGGGGGGACACAGGTCTAGATTTGATTAAAAATATATATAAATAAATGAATTTTAAAAATATTAAGCATTTGTGCATGTGTGACTTACATTTATGTAAGCATTTGTGTATGTGTGTGTGTGTGTGTGTGTGTGTGTGTGTGTGTGTGTGTGTGTGTAGGTATGCATGCATGTGGAGGACAGAGTCCAATGTCAGGTGTCTTCTTCTATCACTCTCCACTTTATATTTTGAGACAGGGTCTCTCTCTGAGCTAGTAGCTCCCCAATTCTGCAAGACCAGCTGGCCAGCGAGCTCAAGGATCCTCCAGTCCCTGCCGCCCCAGAACTGGGATTACAGGCATGCAACATTAATCTTGGATTTTTACTTGGATGCTGGGGATCTAGACCAAGGTACCATGCTTACATGAAAACACTTTACCAACTGATCCCTCTCCACAGCCCCTTAACTTTTTTTTTTTTTCTTTTTTTTTGAGAAAAGGTCTCCCTGTAGTCCCAGCTGGCCTGGAACACCCTATGTAGGCCAGGCTGGCCTCAGTCTCACAGAGATCTGCCTGCCTCTGCCTCCTGAGTGTTGGGATTAAAGGCTTATACCACCATACCCAGCTCATTTTAAAATATTTTTTAATTTTTCATTTTATCCTTTCCCTTCTCCATGAAAAAGCAAACGAAGTTGATCTAGTCAATGACAAGTTGTTATACTTAGTCCATTTTCTTGTGTTTGAATGTCTGAGACTGGGTAATTGATAAAGGAAATGTGTTTAAGTCACGGTTATGGAAATACAAGGGTATGGTGCTGACATCTGTTCACCTTCAGGTGGGGGCCTCAGGCTATTCCTGCACAACAGAAAGGCAGAAGGATAAGCAGGCCAGGCACAGGAAAAGGGAGGATGAACTCCTGTGGAAAATGCAAAACAGGACTGGAGAGATGGCCTAGTGGTTAAGAGCACCGACCGCTCTTGAAGAGGACCCGGGTTTGATCCCCAGCACCCACATAGCGGCTGAGAACTGTCTTTGACTCCAGTTCCAGGGGAATACGACACCTTCTTCTGACCTCTGCAGCACTGCACAACACGGATGCACAGACATGCATGCAGACGGTACATTCATACACATAAAAAATAAAAATTTAAAAAATTTCATTAAAAATGAAAAATGCAAAACAAGCACTGATCCCTTCACACAGGCTCTGCACCTACAGCCAAATGCACCGCTGCTCTTGCAAGAGGACTTGGGTGCTATTCCCAGCACCCACATGATGGCCACATCCATCATGTAATCATAGTTCCAGAGAACTAGATGCCCTCTTCTGACCACCTCAGCCACCTGCACACAAGTGGCATATACATGTAGAAACACATAAATACACACAGTGAAAAATAAAATAAATCTTTAAAAAAGAATACTGCTTCAAAGGAACAGCAGGCCAATGCTTTGCCCAAGACATATCCATGCCCCCCCCCCAAGAACTTTCAATGAAGCATTCAATCACAGAACTTAGTGGGAACACAACCATGATCATTTTTGGTATAGAGCAGTTCTACGAGTGTCCTGAGGCTAAATTAACAGCTGGAAAAATTCCAATGATACATTTTCAGACAAAAAAAACTAAAGAACAAGGTAACAACCCAAATATTTTCAGCTGAATAATTCTGTCTTCTCATTTTGTGTACAGACGCATACATATATACACACATATAAACCATTCGTGCAAGTAAAATTCATACTGTGGGAATTTGGAAGGATAAAATAAAAAACCTTCCAGGCGTGGTGGCATGCACCTTTAATCTCAGCACTCGGGAGTCAGAGGCAGGAGGATCTCTGTGAGTTCAAGGCCAGCCTGCTCTACATAGTGAGTTCCAGGCCAGCTGGGACTAAAAGGAGACCCTGTCTCAAAAAAGACTAAAATAATAAATAAATAAATAAATAATAACCTGTCACTTTTTTTTCTGGCTAGGTGAGCACTCAAGTTTGAGTTTAATGTAGCCTGGGGTGTGCTTGTAGGACGGGAACAGGAGAGGACTTCATGTGGCGGTGAAATGTGCAGCTTACCATTTACTGAGTACTTATTGAATGTGCCGGGCTTTTCTGTAACCTTTTTTTTGAGGGGGGGACGACAGAGTCTTCCTATAGCACCAGATGGCCTGGAACTTACTCTGCAGACCAGACTGGCCTTGAACTCACAGAGACCCACTTGGCTCTGCCTCCTGAGTGCTAGGATTAAAGGTGTGTGCCACCACGCCCAGCTCTGTAACTTTTTTTTTAATTTTTATTTTTTTAAGGGATTTACAATATAAGAGCACAGTCATTTCCAGATCACATTAACTTTGCTCAGTTTGCCATACAATTAGGTAATTGGCACCAGCATCCACACATGAGGGATACCATTCGTCGTTTGTTTTTCTGGGACTGTGTTACTTCACTTAGCGTGATAAACTTTTTTAGGTTAATTTTTATTGAGTGCATTTCATACAACATTTCTTAATCAAATTTAGACTCATTCCCCCATCCATGCCCACCCCTCTCACCCCCTGTACCCTGCCAGAGCTCATGGATTCTGTCATATATATAACCTGTCACTTTATCTTCCTTTGGTTAAAAAACAAATCAATGGATGGGAATTCATTAAATTCCAAAATTTTCATTCTGATTTCAAGGATGATCAAAAAAAAGATCAGAATTTTAAAAATATGTTTAATGGGCTGGAGAGATGGCCTGGTGGTTAAGAGCACCGACTGCTCTTGCAGAGGACCCAGGTTTGATCCCCAGCACCCACATGGTGGCTGAGAACGGTCTTTAACTCCAGTACCAGGGGAATCCGACACCCACTTCTGACCTCCGTGGCATTGCATGACATGGGTGCACAGACCTACATGCAGACAGTACATTCATACACACAAGAATAAATTAAAAATATATTTTTAAATTTATTTTTGAGAATTTCATGAGTACACTGTGTTTACATAATTTCTACTCCTCCCTCTCCCCACTCCAATTTCTCCTATGTCCCCTCAACTCCCCTCAAATTCATGACCTCTTCTTCTACAATTAATAATCACGCAGACACGCACACACCCTACTGAGTGCAATCAGCATTGCCGGTGTGTACCTGTTCCTAGAGCTGGACATTTAGGATTGTCAGACCTACCAAGAAGCTGACTCTTCCTCCCTCAGCAGCCACTGACTCCCTATTTCTCTCATCTCTGTTGGCATGTCAAATGTGTGGTCTTATGCAGGCAACCACACTGTTGAGAGTTTATGGATGCAGCAGCCCTGAAGTGTCTAGACGACTATCTCACATCAGTCATGCTGGTCCTCTGGCTCGTAACGTCTTTCTTGCCTCTATTTCCCAATGTTCTCTGGCCTTAGCTATAGAGGTTGTATTATGGATATCACAATTGGAGCTGGGCATGCCAGAATCACTTATTCTATGTTGGCCAGTTGTGGATCTCTGTACTAGCCTCTATATGCTGCAAAAAGAAGCTTCTTTGATGCGGGGTGAAGTTACACTTACCTCTGGGTATAAGGACAAGCATTTGGAATACAGTTAGGAATTATATTGGTTGAGGCTGGAGAGATGGCTCAGCAGTTAAGAGCACCTGCTGCTCTTGCAGAGGACCCGGGTTCAATTCCCAGCACCCACATGGTGGCTAAGAACCGTCTTTAAGCCGGGTGTGGTGGTGCATGCCTTTAATTCCAGCACTTGGGAAGCAGAGGCAGGTGGATCTCTGTGAGTTCAAGGCCAGCCTGGTCTGGTCTACAGGTCTAGTTCCAGGCCAGCTCAGGCTATAGAGAGACTCTGTCTCAAAGAAAGAGAGAGAGAGAGAGAGAGAGAGAGAGAGAGAGAGAGAGAGAGAGAGAAAGAAAGAAAGAAAGAAAGAAAGAAAGAAAGAAAGAAAGAAAGAAAGAAAGAAAGAAAGAAAGAAAGAGAAAGAAAGAAAGAAGAAAGAAATTATATTGGTTTAGGGAAATGACAGTAATAGATTCTTGTTTAGGGTCTGTGACCTCTCCAGCCACAGGCTCTTGGCTAGGATTTCAACATCAAGCATGAGTTACTTTCTAGTGAGTGGGTCTTAAGGCCAATTATACAACTGTGGGTTACCCCCAAGATATAAATGCCACTATTGCACGGTGGGGATATCTTGCTGGGTCACTCGTGGTTTGCAGGCTTTACAGCTGGGTAGGAGTGCTGATAACTTTTCCCCTTGGCAGCTTTGGATATCACGAGAGTTAGAGCTCAGGGGGTGGCTTCCATGACGGTACCACCTTGATTCCTTCAAGTCCTGTGACCAAAGTATGAAATGTTCTTCAACAACAAGGTCATACTTTTAATTTCTGAGCAGCAACCAACAGCAATAACCATAGCCTGTATTATTTGGGGAGTCTATTGATTCCTTCATGACCAACAACCCACAGGAAGGTGTCTGTTCTCTGCTAGAGTGTTTGTTAGTCTATGGCTACTAGGGGGAACATTATAACTTTCTGTGTAGTGTGTGTGTGTGTGTGTGTGTGTGTGTGTGTAATTTTAAGTAAGCTCATAAAATAATAGCTTTCCCTGTTTTTTTTGTACATTTAGTTTTATTGTAACAAAGCAACTTGTACACTTTTCACATTTAAAATCAAGCATCATCTTTCCTTTCCAGTGAAAACAAAAATTTAAAAATAAACAAAATTACAATAGAGAATGTAGACAATGTCAATTCCAAATAAAATCCCACAGGTTCTGCTGATTTTCCCATTGAGTGGCAGAGCTTGAGTCACCATTAGGAGAGAAGTTTATCTTCAAAGTGTCATCTTGAACTTCACGGATGTCCATTAAACATCACAGTTAACATGCCAAGGAGAAGCCATGTTGTCAACATGCCCACTTAACCCACCCAAACATCTCAAACCCACCCTTTGCTGACTTTCTATACCCATTAGTTTTTTACTTTTTTTCTTTTTATTAAACAAGAGAGTAGACAGATACATGTTGGTAAATGCTAACTGTCCATATTCATATAGAGACACAGTGTAATCTCTGAGCCCAATATACAGAGAAAGGAGGAAAAATGCTAGATTCTCTGCACTACCACACAGGAGCCCAGCACTCCCAGCCTCCAGCAGAGCTAAGGGAGCAGGTGGGTTCTCTTTTCCCCCACAGAGCATGGTGGTGGTGTTGATCCCATAGTTTTTGAGCCAAGAAGGGATTAGAACGAATTTAGAACAGAAGAGTAGAGATTCTTTTCCCATTGTACTCTGCTCAGTTGTTTCCCACAAATGTGTTAAGAACCATAGTGTTGAGAAAAGACTTCAAAAACAGGGTGACTGAGCACAAGAGGGGTGGGGGAGGGGAGGGGAAGACTGCAACTTGCTCCCAGGGACTAGAGAAAATAAAAAGAAAAAAAAAAGGAAGGTTAGAATCCATCAGTGTTCTTTTCTATTAGTCATCTTCTCCTTCATCCCCCTCTCCTTCACATCATCTTCATCTTCTTCACCTTCATCTTTACACCTTCTTCATCAATGTCTTCCAAACCTCCTCCTCCTCCTCCTCCTCCTCCTCCTCCTCCTCCTCCTCCTCCTTCCTTCTTCATCATCCATATCAGGAACCAAGTAGTACTGCAAAGGATTTGGCCAAATATCATGTTTGATGACCTCTCCTAATTCACCTGCGCCTGCATCAGGATGGTCAGCACACCAGGTGAAGACGCTCTCCGCTTCTTCATGCTGCCTCTTCCTGCTGGCCTTATTCTAGGTCTGACTTGAGCCATTCATCAAGTCCTTTCCAGATTTCCATTTGATTTCAGTGGACTTTGAAGATGGATCACCACTCTCACTCAGATGAAATTCTTGGAGAGAACTTTATTTTTAAAGTAAGGATGTTCACCAAAATAAAAATCTATTCTGTAACCTGATTTTATATCTTCAAATTCTGTCACTTCAACTCTGGTCAGATAATGCAGCGCCTCTTCATCCTCCTCCCAAGCAGTGTGGGCACTTGTGAATGGTTGACAAATGTTGTTACCCCAAAATTTGGCATTTTGGCGAAAAAAAATGGTTGGTGGAGTTTGTTATATTTATGTTCTACTTTGAAAATTTCCTCACTCACTTGTTCATTGTCTATCTCATTTTGTATGTCATCAATATGTTTAATTGCTTCTTGTTCTTTTTCTCTGCCCAGAGCATGCTTCTGTCTAGACTCCTTCCCTGCCTACCGAGCTCTGCTTGGAGGAACTGGCCAGCTTTCCCTATTTTTCCAAACACCCTTACCACCATCTCTCCCTCCTCCCGTGCTATGTGTTGCCCTCCCCCCACTTCCCCCTTTCTTTACCCATAGCACCTGTGTCCTACTATCCCCCCCTCTCTTCTCCCTCCTTCCCCCAATAGTCCTTTTCCACTTTCCTCATTTCTACAGTTACTCAAAATTATACATTCAATCCTAAATATTTGGAGCTAGGATCCACAATAAGAGAGAACATGCAGGATTTGTCCTTTTGAAAAACAATTAAGAGCAGTAAGAAAATGGGCAATATGGGACCTCCATAGATGTTTGGAAAATTATTTGAAGTATCACTGCATGCTTTAGCAAATGAGAAAATTCTTATTTTGTGCTTTTCTACTAATTAAATAGAGATGCAATAGTCGTACAGACTTCCATCACCCTCCAGCAGCAAGTTTATCAGGAACAGGAACTTGGCAGACACTGATAGAGGAAATTTTAATTTAATTCACTGCCATAAATTGCACAAATGTATCCATGCCTTAGAAGCTCCCTGGAGGGACTGTTTCTTCAGAAATAAAGAGGAAATGTGATTTGGAAGAAATGTATTTTAGTTTATTATCTCTCTGCACGAGGAAGCTGAAGTTTACCCTAAAATAAATCCAGCAGTCTAGACTGCAGCCCAGAGAGAAATGAGCCTGTAATCTACTCGCTTCTCTAGCTTTCACAATGGAACCACTCACAGTCGTGATGAGAATCATCCCAAATTATAAGGCAGAAGAACTGGCATCGCCTCGCATTTTATTAGTCTATTTGCAGATGGTGCCGTAATTTACAACCCTACCCTGTTACAGAAATTCTGATCCTCCAAAAGCTCCACTCCTGAACAAGAATGAGGCTCTTGGAAATCAGCACTGATTAAACACTGTTTTGGCTTTGTAAATTTTACATTAAAGCAGTTCTTCAAAGTGACAGAAAACAATTCTATGTTCTTCAATCCATTGCAAGTCTTTTTAGACCAACTGTAGTTTTAAGATAATGTCTTTGTTGTGTTGAAATTTAATCATAATTAAACTATTTATTTGAGTGGGAATTTAAAGAGACTTAATAGTTACAAAATTTGTGAAATACAGTCAGCCAGAATTACTCAAGATTCCTCTAAGATAAAATTAAAAATACTGACAAGTCCAAAAGAAGACATTTTACTGACAGCAGCAAGCACACACTCAGATCTGTGTCAGACTGAACATGGCAATTCCTGGGGTGCTCCTGGGTATCCTACACATAGGAGTTGCCAAGAAGCTACATGTTCAATGTGAAAGCCAAAAAGCCCGTCAACTTAATTCACTCTCACAAAATCGTCATCTGTAGTTCAACAAACAACTGAGGACTGTGGTTCCCATGATGCTCAGTCTGATGAGAGATGTATCTGGATAAATCTTCCCACAATTTGATAACCTCGTTCAGGAATCCTTCCAGATATTCTCTCCTATCATGGCTGATTCAATTTTTTTTTTTTTAATTTTTGAGACAGGGTCTCCCTGTAGCTTCAGATGGCTTGGAACTGGATATGTAGACCAGGCTGGCCTTGACCTTAAAAAGATCCACCTGCCTCTGCCTCCCAAGTGCTGGGATTAAAAGCATGTGCCAACATACCCAGGTTGATTCCCTTTCAATTTATTTTGTCCATATTAGGTAACATGTGCTCATCTCAAGGAATTTGGAAAATACAAAGAAAGAGAAAAGGGGAGGAGCCATTCCTGGTCCCACCAGGTAGAAATAATTGCTAAAATATTTATGGATTCTGGGGGCTGGAGAGATAGCCTAGCAGTTAAGATCACCGACCGCTCTTACAGAGGACCCGGGTTCGATCCCCAGCACCCACATAGCAGCTGAGAACCGTCTGAAACACCAATTCCAGGAGAACTCCAGTTCCAGGGGAATCCAACGCCCTCTTCTGACCTCCGCGGCATTGCACGACACGGGTGCACAAACCTGCATGCAGACAGTACATTCATACACATACAGAAATAAATAAAATTTTTTAAAAATTAAAATATTTACAGATTCTGTCAAAATATTTTGTTGAGAATGTTTACATAATTGCAATACCTGAGACTGAATAAGATAATATTCTGAATAGTATACAATGCCATTAACCAACTAGAACTACCAAACAGTACTGTACTCCATATATATACAATGCTGTAAACCAACCAGAACTACCAAACAATACTGTACTCAATATAGCAAATGTGTTATTTCCTCAAGTGCACATGTAGCCATCCCCAGGGAGGAAAAAAAAAATATATATATATACACACACACACACACACACACACACACACACACACACACAAAGGGACTGGTTAGATGATTCATTGGGTAAAGTGCTTATAGCTAAAGCTGATGAGCTGAGTTCAAGCCCCAGAACTCACATGGTAGGAGGAGAAAACTGACTAGTGGAAGTTAGCCTCTGACCTTCCTGTCTCTCTCTCTCTCTCTCTCTCTCTCACACACACACACACACACACACACACACAACACATAAATAAATTGTTTTCATTTTTACTAAGTGAAGGGCTAGGGAAAGGGCTCAGTGGGCACGTGCTTGCTGTGCAAGCTTGAGGATCTCAGGTCGGATCCCAGCTCCACGTAAACCAAGACATAATGGCATATGCCTGTGCGCTCTGGCTGGAGGAAGAAGGGTAGCACAGACAGGAGCACCCCGGTCTCACTAGCCAGCCATGCCAGTCAGTCAGGAAGCTGTGGGTTCAGTGAGAGACACTGCCTCAAAAACTAAGGTGGGGGCCATAGAAGAAACCACCCCCCTCTTTCTTTCTCTCTCCCTCTCTCCTTTTCCATGTGACTCATTTTTTTGCTCTGCTTTTAGTGAGATTTTCGTTGCACTGTGGTTGTAAAGTTCTTATGGTTTTGCTTATCACTTACTCATCTGATTATGTTGGTGTGTTTTTTCCATTATTGGCAATATTTATTTTGTCCTTAGCTTTTGTGGAGGTTTTTTTGGTTGTACTTTTTTGTTTGTTTTATGCTGTTTCCTCCTCTTTTCCCTGTTTGATTGTGTTTTGACTTTACCTGATGGTTTTCTTTTTAAATACTCTTATGTGCTTATTTGTTGTTCCTCTTCTTACATTTATATGATTTTGTGGGGTTTTAAAAGTTTTTCAGTACTGGGAAATAATTTCATTCAGAGAGAGAGAGAGAGAGAGAGAAAGAGAATTTTGCCATATAGTGTCCTCAGAGGCCAGAAGAAAGCATTGGATTCCTTGGACCTGGAGTTATAGGTGGTTATGAACTGCCCAACATGGGTGCTAGAAATCAAACTCAGGTCTTCTATAAGAACAGCAAGCCTTGTTAACCACTGAGTCAGCTCCCCAGGCTGGAAAACATTTTTCATTTTCTTTATTATTTTTTCTTTTTCTCTTTCCTACCCTGTAACACTCTTCCCTTCTTTCTCTTTATTTAACCTTGCTCTTACTTTCTTTCCACTTTCCCTGTTTGCTTCCTTTAACTCATTCATGTGTTGCTTCCACATTTCCCCTAAATGATTTCTAATTCCATAGAACAGTCTACAGTTGTTTTGCCGTTTTGGGTTCAGTTGTGTATCTCTCTGCTGTGATTGATTTTAAATGTATTTCTGTGCCTTGAAGGTTGGAGGTCTTTGCCACTGTAACCGTTTGTTTCCTTCTTAATAAGCAGCACTGGCAGCTGAGCCTTCAAGAGGACTGAAGACTACCTCTTCCCGAATCCAGACGAGTCCACAGATGCACTGCAACACAAAACGAAATAACATGAGGAAACAGGGAGAAAGACTCCAACTGAGAACTCACAGACGCCGAAAAAGCTACAATGCCAAGTGAAGATTTTAGTTTCATTTCTGGTAAAAAATGACCAGTGACCCGAAAAAGAATATAGTCCTGAACTCAATCTGGACCCCAGAGAGGGAAGTCAGCAACATAAAGGAAAGGTCAGTAAACCGGGTGAGGAAAGACAGCATTCAGTGCAACTATTGGCAGCATTCAGAGTCTTTCATTTTTATGTTATCACTCCACCTTTCTCTCTCTCTCTCTCTCTCTCTCTCTCTCTCTCTCTATATATATNATAATAAGTTACCCTTTGTTTGAAAACACACAAACAAGATGCAAATGTCAGCCAGGCATGGTGGCATATGCCTTTAATCCCAGCACTTGGGAGGCAGAGGCAGGCGGATCTCTGTGAGTTCAAGGTCAGCCTGGTCTACATAGTGTCTTCTAGAACAGCTGGAGCTACAGGGAGACCCTGTATCAAAAAGACCAAAAAAGGATACAAATGTCACGTGTCCTCCAAGCAGAGGATTAGAGTGCACTATCTGGAGGGGCAGTGGTTGCCCCACAGACACCATTCCCTTACAGGAAGTGAGCACTGAAAAGGGAGCAGCTTTGGGCAGCACTGGCAGGCAACCTTCATCCTGCGACTGCGAAGGTTCCCAGCTGGGATCCTGGGTTCCGGGTTCAGGCTGAGGTGAGAATCACAACTTTCAGGCCACAGCCCCTCCTCATAAGTCTGCTGCTTCTGGGAGCAAGGAGGGACTTGGATGGAGTGATGTCTGCACTTTTACCGCTAACTTGGCTGAGAATGACTTTCTATTGCCCTCGCACCCAAAGGACAACTCAGCTGGTTTAAATGTTTGGGTTACAGCATCCCTCCAACTCCTGTATTTGCTGCAGTTTTAAATCATTTCAAGCTTATCCCAGTATACAGCGATTCTAAACTAACCAACTCTGTTTCTCTGCTGCTTTCATTAGTGAACATAAGAACTCCCCAAACTATGTGCCGGGGGGCTTCATGGAAAGGTGCATTTTCATGTGTGTGCCCGTGAGCATGTGGATCATAAACATAGAAAATTGAGTGTGTGCTCTAGCACCACTATGGACAACTGCTGAGCTGTCTGATCTGATTCGCTCCCAGTTCATGCAAAGGAGCAGGCCAAAAAGGAAGATCGCTTGAAATACCCCCTCAGCAACATGACCATTGCTTCAGTAACTAGGCCTTGAAGGCTATAAGCAATAAGGCCTAAGGTGGTGACTTAGAGATCTGGTTATCTGATGCCTCCAGAAGCAGGAGTACTCACTATCCCACAGGGCTGAACACTCAAGCCTTTCATTTATTGTTATTGCTTTAGCATTCCCTATTCAGTTTTTCAGAGCACCATCACCCACCCCTCGTGGCTCACGTAGGAAGAACATAACGATGTTGAGATTCTGACTTGCCCTGTGAAAGGGGACTTAACTGAGCTCCCCCTTTCTCACCGGTTTCCCACCTGAAATCTACTTTCCCTGAGGGTCTCTTTCCAGCAGGGACAATAGTGGAATCTGTGGGAAAAAACACAAAGGAACTTAGAATCTAAAAGGTAAACCAACAGGCAGGGACACCAACTCCTGCTCCTCCACGGCAACCCCGGCAAAGGAGCAGAAGCAACTGTCCCTTTGCTGCTCCAGGAAGCATCCAGTTGTCGGATGACACCATCCTGTTAGCCATAGGTCACATTTCCACTCTTCAACAGGAAATGGCAAAATATCTCGACTGACAGTTCCATTGTAATGACTCAAGTAGGGAAGAGGCAGTTCCCCAAAATGGTGTCAACGTGGTTTTAGCAAAAATGGAAAAAATAAACAGCTCAGTAAGCACTTCAGCTTGCATAGAAACTGCTGCCGTACTTTCATTTCTGTTGTTACAACCAAGAGCAATTTGGGGAAGAAAACAATCCAGGTTACGAGTACTCCAGGGAGGACAAGGAGGAGCTTGAAGCGTCACAACCACCGTCAGAGCAGGGAAGGACTAAACACACCGATCCACCCTGCCTTGCTTGCTTTTTAACTAGCCCATCCACTCCAACACTGGTTCAGGGCCCAGTTTAGGGAATGGCGCCACGAAGAAAGCTGAGCCTCCTACATCAGCCAACAATCACAACACGCCCACGCGGGCACGCCCACGTGCCAACCTGATCTAGATGATTCCTTCGTAATACTCTTCCCAGATCATCGTAGGTTGTGTTAAGCTGACAGTTAAAACCAAACCAGCACACTGACTTTTTAGGATGTATTTGTATTACAATTATTATTTTTATTTTATGTGTACGAGTGTATTTATTGCTTGCATATAGGTGGGTGCATCCATGTCATGCAACGCTTGTGGAGGTCAGAAGGTGGCATCCAATCCCCTGAAACTGCAGTTACAGTTGTCAATTGCCATGTAGGTCCTGAATATCGAACCCTGGTCCTTTGCAAGAGCAGCCAGTGCTCTTAACCACTGCACCATCTCTCCCTTTTTAGATGTATTTGTAGGATATTTTAGTCACATTGTTTCGAATTTTTATACTGATATATCTAGACTTCGGTCTCTCTGAAGCCTCTGCAGCCTTCAAAGTGAGATTTATTGTCATCTTTTATTATTACTTCCATTCCATATGCTATGTTACATTCCCCAGCACCATGAACTAATATGCTAGACCTTGCATTTTCTTTTTAAAAATATTTTATTTATTGTTTTTATTTTATATGCATGAGTATAGTGCCTATATGTATATAAGTGCACCTGTGTCACGCAATGCTCATGGAGTCAGAAGGAGACATCGATTCCCCTGGAACCCAAGTTATGGGCAGTTGTTAGTCACCATGTGGTTGCTGTGAATGGAACTCGGGCCTCGGCAAGAGCAGTGGATGCTTTTAACCACTGAGCCATCTCCCCAGCCCTATGACCTTGTACTTTCTGTTTCCTTCTGTTGGATGTTTTTTCTGCATCCTAAAGAGAGAAGCTCAAATATGTCCTCCTAACTTATTCTGATTTCCTTTCAACTAATTGTGTGCTGGTTATGTTTCCATGCTCTGACTTTACTTGAGAGTTTCTTTTTCCAAGCGCTTTCCTTTCAGCCTGTTCTCTTCTTAATAGAGTTCTATACCTTTTACAACACATCTCAGTGAATTCCAATACTGCAAATTCTAAATAATTTCTTAGGATTTTCCTCTAAGCCCTCATCTTTCAAAGTTATATCTTTCTAGGTTCCCAGATATTATCTCTAATTCCTTATTCTGTGGTGTTTACAATTGGGCCCAGGCTTAGTATGCTATTTATGTTTGTTCATTCTCAAATGTTGCAAGAGCTATTCAGACTCAGTGACAGTGCATAGATAGGCAATATTTGTCCTTTATCCCACTCTTTGCTTTAATATAAATCAAAGTCTACTCGAATTTCTTGTTAAAGGCTAGACCAATGTATCATTCAGTTTCACACCACTGTGAAATACTCGAGATGAAACAATATATATTTTGGCTGGTGGTTTCAGAAGTTCCAACCCATGCTCAGCTGGATGCATTGCTTTGGGCCTGAGGTAAAGCAGAGCATGATAGCGATGGGAAAGTATGGCAGTGGCCGAGCCTTGAGAGCCCCAGAAAGCAGAAAAGGAACCGCAACCCTCCAGGGACAAGGTATATCCTCTTAGCACACGCCCCATTAACTTACACCCTCCGGCTAGACCGCCCTACCATCATATTATGTCTCCATCAAGGGACTGAGCCACTGATTAAAGAAAGCACATCCCTCCTAATCCACTCACCTGCCAACAGAATCACTGTGAATAGACCAGGCCTTCAACTGAGGCTTTCACGGGGGATCCCTCATACCTCAAACACAGAAACTTAGCTCATTCTTATTTCCTGGAAGGTCGTCTTGAGAAACAACCTTCTGGTGAGGGGGCATCTCTCTCTTCCCTGTGGTCTAATCCTCTGACGGGTTTCATTGTGCTACAAAGTCACACTATTCCACAGCACCACCCAGAGCCTGAGCCCATCTTAAAGACAACCCCACTCCCACCTTCTTTTGGTCATGTTCCTCATCACTAGGAGAGAAATCTGCAAGACCGAGACAGTATGCCCACATGAGTCTCTTCTAGACCACATTCTAGAAGTTCACAAACCTGGCATTCCCTGCCCACACCACCCCCAGAACAGAATTTCCAATGATTTGTAAAATAACTCTAAACATACTTCTGACAGTTTGTAAAACTTTTTATGAAAAGCAGCACTCCCAGCATTGATGATTACAAATCAAATTATCGATCAACTGTGAAAAGTGTTGAGATGCTTTACATCCCTCAGTTTCAAATATTCATCCCCAGCCAGCTTGCAGAGCCCATCTAGGCCTCCTCACGTCCAGCCAACAAGTATGCATAACTACAGATCCAGGAGATCTGATGCCCTCTTCTGACCTCCATGAGTATTGCATGACACAGGTGCACTTACACACATGCAGGCAAAACACTCATTCACATAATTTTCTTTTAGAAATGCTCTTTGAGCCTGGGCAAGTGCACAAGTATTTTTTTTAAAAAAAACAAAAACATGGTTTACTTGCACAAAACTGATCAGTTTTGAGAGATCATTAATGCCTTTGAAGTGGTTTTTGTGGGTGTGAACAAATGGTAAGAATTTGAATTAGTCCCTTATTATAGTATTGAAATTAAGTCTACTTAATTTATCAAGTCAGGTTCATGCCCTGATTTTATATACTTGTATCTATCAATAAACATTGTGATATGTGGAAAATAAATAAATATATAATTTTTTTTAAAAAATGCTCTTTGAGAGTAGTCTTCCCTTGAAGCCTCTCCCACTCTCAGGAGTTTTTCACTTAAATCTATGTTTACTCTGCTAATTAAGTTGTTGATCCAAGTTTCATAAAAAAACATCATTGGGGCTGGAGAGATGGCCTAACAGTTAAGAGCACTGATTGCTCTTGCAGAGGACCTGGGTTCGATCCCCAGCACCCACATGGAGACTGAGAACTGTCTGTAACTCCAATTCCAGGGGAATCCGAGACCCTCTTCTGACCTCTGCGGCATTGCATGACACGGGTGCACAAACCTACATGCAGACAGTACATTCATACACATACAAAAATAAAAAATAAATAAAAATTTAAAAAATCATTAAATGAATTTTGGCTTTGGATTAAAACAGAATTTCCAGGAAATTTCTGAAATGACTGTAAACATACTTCTGACTTTTTGTAAAAGTATATTTACGGGGCTGGAGAGATGGCCTAGCAGTTAAGAGTGCCAACTGCTCTTGCAGAGGACCCGGGTTCGATCCCCAGCACCCACATGGTGGCTAAGAACCATCTTTAACTCCAGTTCCAGGGGGATCCGATGCCCTCTCTGACCTTCACAGCATTGCACGACCTGGGTGCACAAACCTACATGCAGACAACACATTCAAACACATACAAAAATAAATTAAAATTTTAAATATATATATATATATTTATTTATGAGGGGCTGGAGAGATGGCCTAGTGGTTAAGAACACCAACTGCTCTTGCAGAGGACCCGGGTTCAATTCCCAGCACCCACACGGTGGCTAAGAACCATCTTTAACTCCAGTTCCAGGGGAATCCGACACCCTCTTCTGACCTCCAGAGCATTGCACGACATGGGTGCACCAACCTACATACAAACAGTACATTCATACACATAAATATATATATGTATATATATATTTATGAAAAACAGCACTCCCAGCATTGATGATTATAAAAATCAAAATATCAATCAACTCTGAAAAATGTTGAAAATGATCCACATCCTGCTGTTTCAAATATTCAGCCAAGATCTAATTCTTTACATAAAAATAAACATGGGGCTGGAGAGATGGCTCAGTGGTTAAGAGCACCAACTGCTCTTGCAGAGGACCCGGGTTCGATCCCCAGCACCCACATGGCGGCTGAGAACCATCTGTAACTCCCAATTCCAGGAGAACTCCAGTTCCAGGGGAAAGCAACACCCTCTTCTTACCTCCGCGGCATTGCATGACACAGGTGCACAAACCTACATGCAGACAGTACATTCAAATACATAAATGAAATAAATAAAAAATTTAAGAAAGAAAACATATAAGTAGCCCAACATGTATATGAAAATATTCCTAGGTTCAATAGTGATCAAGAAAATGCAAATTTGAGGCTGGAGAGATAGCTCAGCTGCCAGCTGCTCTTGCAAAGGATCCGGCTTTGGTTCCCAGCACTTACTTGGAGGCTCACACCCACATGGTGCACTTACATACATGCAGACAAAGCACTCAGATACATAGAATAAAAACAAATAAATCTTTTCTAAAAAGAAAATGCAATTCCACTAAGTGGCTACTCATACAAAGGTGGAACCGATGTTGGCAAGAATTAGAGAAAAGGGACCCCCTGGACCCTATGGGCAGAGCTGTAAATTAGTCCAGCCAGGATGGAAGATAGAGGCTCCTAGAAAATTAAAATAGAACCACCGTGTGATCCAACCATCTGACTTTGGGTATAGATCCAAAGGAAATGAAAGCAGAGAGTTAAAGAGCCATCTCTACCCCTCATCTGTCACACCACTGATCATGACAGAAAATATATGGAATCAACATAAGTTTCCATTAATGGATGAAGAGATAAAGAAATGTGATATATATATACACATATATGTATATACATATACACAGTGTAATAGTATTCAGCCAACTAAAAATATAAGGAAACTTTATCATATATGGAAACATGGATGAACCTGGAGGATATTATGTTAAGTGAAATAAACCAGAAATGGAAATTATTAGGAAATTAGTAGCACATTATCTCCAATATATTAATAACAGTAGCTCATATACTTGAAAATTGCTAAAAGAGTAGATTTTAAGGGTTCTTGTTACAAAATGTTAAGTACATAAGGTCATACATGCTAATTAGCTTGACTTAGCTATTATACAATATATATATATATATATATATATCAAAACATCATTTGAATAGTATAAATATATACATTTTTACGATTAAAAATAATAAATAAGGGGTACAGATGGGGAGGAGTCTGAATATGATAAAAATATATTGTATGAAATTTTCAAAAATTCAGTAAAATAATAATAAATAAAAGCTTAAGCATCTTTGGGCAGGTAGAAAATACTCATTGAAACTATTTTGCTTATCCTGAACTGATCACACACACACACACACACACACACACACACACACACACACACACACACACACACAGGCTGGCACCTGGTATCAACAATTTTCAGTGTCCTTTTCTGCCTGCAGAGGGCAGTGGAGGATCAATCTCTGCAGCTCCTGGCTTCAGCACTGTGAGAACTACTCAAACCTACCCACAGCTTCCCGATGACTCTGCCTTCCATAGGTTCAGCAGAAGGTCAAAGACTCCTTGTCGTCAAAGACTCCTTGTCCCCAAAGACCAGGTCTGTTTCCCTGCTCTGCCTAGTTATGCATCAGATTCAAAAAGCAGGAGGCACTGAGGTAAAGATACCCGAGCCCTGTCAAGTCTGGAAGTAGCGACTACGATCATCCCTAGGGGTTCTGGGAACACATCTGAGAAGTCTTGCTGCTTCCAGTCTGTGAAGTAACCTTCTTCACACCTGAACGACACCTTTATTCCTCTGCATACACACAAGGCTTCAACCTCAGCCTCTTTCTTTTTGTCCTTGGTGCTGAACAGTTTACTGCTGTCATCGTCTCACTTTCTGTGTAAAAACTGGTTCAGAAGCTAGGATAGGTGTATAACCCCTGGACGCCGCTGGACAGCGATATGGACCAAGCAGCAAGGGACTGGGACAGTCTTGCAGGCCCATGTGGGACTCAGACATATATAGACCATAAGAACTACTATTTTCTCAATATTAAATTCTTCATATCTTTATACTTTTATTTTCCTTTAAATTTTTAATTAATTTGCAGTTATGCAAAGGAACATAGATATATTTCCATAGTAAAAATATTACATTACATATGATATCCCTTTCTCAGATCTGCAGATGGTAGGTCCTCCTCCCTGGGGGGGAGCTGCCCTTACCAGTTTGACTTGAATCCTTCCAGACATGTTTCTACGCATGGACCTTTGCACTACTAATCAAAAGACATACTTTCAGGGCTAGAGAGATGGCTCAGCAGTTAAGAGCACCAACTGCTCTTGCAGAAGACCTGGGTTTGATTCCCAGCACCCACGTGGTGGCTAAGAATTGTCTTGAAGCCTGGCATGGTGAAGCACACAAAAAAGAGCCAAGGAGCACTGCAGCCAGGAGTCTAGGAAGACTCAGACAACCACAGCACCATGTAAAGCCTGCTCATTGAACGTATGAGTCGGTGGGCTACAATAGTGTCCTGAAAACTCCAGTGAGCAAAGACTACCCAGCTGATTTGACAGAGGCAGCCACAGCCATGAAGGTGATCAGAAACACAGCTGATGGCTCCTGGCAGCCACAGATCGCCTCAATGCTTGGATCCATGCTGGGGCTGCAAGCGCAATTCTTCTCAGGGGGAAGAAAGCAATCTTGAGGAAGGGGAACTGACTCACTGAATCCTGCAGAGGAAAGGATTTTCTTAGTCATTATTCAGGAAGTGGCTGATGGATGGGCTGTAGGAGATGACAGAAGCTTGGCCACAAGCACTGTGCAGCGCTCACTGACCAATGTGGTGTTTAGAGGCCTGATGACAGGAGATTAAAATGCTACTGAAACCCTTTCTTTGTGTCTGTGGCCCCTTGTTCTTCCTTCCCAAGATCGGGGTGACACAGCTCTAAATCACATGGAGACTCTATTTTATCACCAGTACTTCTTCTTAGAACCAATTGCAGCAAGATACTTAAAGAGAAACCATCACGTTGAGGCAGGAAAAAAAAAAACAAACAAAAAAATGGAACAGCATGGAGACTTGAGCATGTGTGAAGACGGCCAGCCCAGACGAGAAGGGCAGCATTGCCTGCAACTGTTTCTTCCCCATGAACCCTTTTCATGGCTATGTTCTACCCAAGAAATTATGAAGAAGGCAAACACAAACCACCACCTGAATCTATCATAAAATGGCATTCTTTCCTTTAACCTTCACTTGTATTTCCAGTTAATAACTAGTGCTATAGCAGTTCCTAATTTTTAATAAGCAAAAATATAGAAAAAGCTCTGACCACGCAAGGCCTGTAAGCCAAGGCTAGCCCGCTGCCTGTTTTCACTGAACTCTGAGCAAAGAGCAGCTGATACAATTTTGTTTTAAATCTAGTTAAAAAAATTAAAAGATGGAAGATGTTCGAGTTTCCTTTCAATTGCTGCCAGAAAATGCTCTAATCAATTCCAACTTGGGGTGGGGTATTTATCTTACATCTCCTGTTCTTACATCTTACATCACCGTTCATCACTTAGGGAGGCCAAAGTAGGAATTCAGGGCAGGAGCTGAAGCACAGGCCATGGAGGAATGCTGCTTACTGGTTTGCTCCCCTGGCCCATGCCCAGCCTGCTTTCTTATACAATACACAACAACCTGCCCAGGGGTTACACCATCCATAGTGGGCTGGGCCCTCCCGCATCACTCAACAATCAAGACAATACTGCACAGACATGGCCACAGGCCAGTCCAATGGAGCCAATTCCTCACCCAAGGCTCCCTCAACCCAGGTGTGTCAAATTGACACTAAAGCTATCCAGCACAATTGACCCCTTGTCAACTTGATACACAAAACAAATCACTATTTTTTTCTTTTCTTTAAAATTTTACTATTATCACCAGCATCATTATTTTGTGCTAAGGACTGAAACCAAAGCCTCAGGCATGGTAAGGACACATTCTATTACAGAGCCCCCCTCCATTTTTTTTCTGTTCTTGAGAATATATCACTCTTAAACCACCTTTCCATTTCTTATCCCCAAGATAAGACATTAACATTAATATTACAACATAGGACAGTACAGCCTTAAAAGCCTCACAGACCTTAAAAAGTCCAAATACTTAAAATTTTATAGTCGCTTGTCTCTTAACTGTGGGTTCCTATAAAATCCAAAACAAGTACTGTCCTAATTCAAAGGGAAGAATTGGGCTCACCTAAGCAACAACAAAGTCCAGCAAGGTTGCTCAACACTGGACATCTGGGATTCACTCATGATCTTCTGAGATCCAAAGGGTTTCAGCAGCTCCCCCTCTCTGACTCTGCCGTCCGTGGCACACACAGCTCATCTCGCAGGCCCAGGCCAGCTCCATTCCACACCTGCTGCAGCTCTTGGTGGTCGTCCCATGGTCCTGGAATCTCCAAAAAGCTGGGGGTCTCCACTGAAACTGAGGCAGCACCTTCACCAGTGGGCTTTTCTGGTCTCTCATAATGCCAAGCCTCAGCTTCTCTTCATGACCCCTGCAATCCTGGGGTCTTCACTGCAACCAAGGCCACACTTTCACCAATGGTCTTTCCTGACCTCTCAAGTGCCAAACCTCAGCTGCTCTGTGTGACCCCTTCCCATTTCAACACCAGAACCATATAGGAGACACATTACCAAGTCCTGCTTTCTGCTTGAGGTGGAGGGTCAGGCCCCCATAGCTTCTGTGTGCTGACCCTGAAAAAATTCTTTCCAGATTTCACCTCAGAGATGCTGGTCTCTTGTTACTTACAACTGATTTTTTAGCCCCAGCTAAGGAGCATCAATTGTCCCAGTAAACCAAAGGTTTCACTTCAGGTTCTGGTCGCTTGTTACCTACACAGCTGATTCTTCAGCCCCAACTGACCAGAACTCAATTCAAACATATCATACCAACAGCCCTGATGGTCTCTGCTTTCCTTGAAGCTTCACAATCCAGGCCTCCATTGTCTACCACTCCTTTAGCATAACTGTTCCAAGTTCCACAGCAACAAACTCTAAGCACTCAATGGCTTCTCCAGCCCAAAGTTCCAAAGGCTTCCACAATCCTCCCCAAAACAGCAAAGTCAGGTCTGTCACAGCAATAGCCCACTCTCTGGTACCAATTTCTGTTCTAGTTTCCTTTCAATTGCTGCCACAAAACACTCTGATCAATTCCAACTTGGGAAGGAAAGGGTTTACTCATCTTACATCTCCCAGGTCACCATTCATCACTTAGGGAGCCCAGAGTAGAAACTTGGGACAGGAGGGGCTGGAGAGATGGCCTAGCGGTTAAGAGCGCCGACCGCTCTTACAGAGGACCCGGGTTCGATCCCCAGCACCCACATGGCGGCCGAGAACCGTCTGAAATTCCAATTCCAGGAGAACTCCAGTTCCAGGGGAATCCGAGACCGTCTTCTGACCTCCGCGGCATTGCACAACACAGGTGCACAAACTTGCATGCAGACAGTACATTCATACACATACAGAAATAAATAAAATTAATAAAAAAAAAAAAAAAGAAACTTGGGACAGGAACCTGGAGGCAAGAGCTGGAGTTTCAGATGGCTCTCGGCTGCCATGTGGGTGCTGGGGATCGAACCCGGGTCCTCTGCAAGAGCGTCGGCGCTCCTAACCACTATGCCATCTCTCCAGCCCCAACATACTCTTAAATGGAGAAAAAAAAGGAAAATACAGTAAAAAAATCTTAGTAGACACTGATAAGCTGCCTTATAAAATATAGATTAAAATTCATAATGGTAATAGCAATATGTATACATACATGTATGTATGTGAGATAGATAGATAGATAGATAGATGATAGATAGATAGATAGATAGATAGATAGATAGATAGATAGATAGGCAGGTGGATGGATGGATGGATGGGTGGGTGGATGGATAGATAGATGATAGATAGATAGATAGATAGATAGATAGATAGATAGATAGATGATAGATAGATAGATAGATAGATAGATAGATAGATAGGCGGGTGGATGGATGGATGGATGGATGGAAGGGTGGGTGGATGGATGGATGGATGGATAGATGATAGATAGATAGATAGATAGATAGATAGATAGATAGATAGATAGACGGGTGGATGGATGGATGGGCGGGTGGATAGATAGATGATAGATAGATGATAGATAGATAGATAGATAGATAGATAGGCAGGTGGATGGGTGGATGGATGGATGGGCAGGTAGATAGATAGATAGATAGATAGATAGATAGATAGATAGATAGATAGATGATAGATAGATAGATAGATAGATAGATAGATAGGCAGGTGGATGTGTGGATGGATGGATGGGCGGGTGGATAGATAGATAGATGATAGATAGATAGATGATAGATAGATAGATGATAGATAGATAGATAGATAGATAGATAGATAGGCAGGTGGATGGGTGGATGGATGGATGGGCAGGTGGATAGATAGATAGATAGATAGATAGATGATAGATAGATAGATAGATAGATAGATAGATAGATAGATAGGCAGGTGGATGGGTGGATGGATGGATGGGTGGGTGGATAGATAGATAGATGATAGATAGATAGATAGATAGATAGATAGATAGATAGATAGATAGATAGATGCTCATTTCATCACAGCCTTTCAATATATCAATTTTACCAGTTTGGTGAAAATCTTATCAAAGCATTTCCCCTACTGATGAAAATTTAGGTGGTGTTCATTTTTTCCTGTTATTAGAAGTAATGATATATTTTCATATTTATTAGCCAATTTACATTTCCTATTAATACCCCTATCTTATGAAAAACAAATTTCTTTTTTTTTTAGAAAAAATTGTTTTAATATTTTATTACATCAATGGCTTGAAAATTTTTATTTAACTTCAGCAAATATTGGAAATAGAAAAATGAATTCTGCAGAATCTCACAAATAAAATTTCCAATTTTCACTAACAAATGTTATAATTCAATGGCTAAGCAATTATAATGCTATGAACATTCACCACGATGATGTGCTGAATAGAAAACAAGCAGACATGGAAATATCACAATAGCATTATTACAACATATTTTCTTTAAAATTTCAATGAGGATTTTATCACTTCAAAAGATATACAGCATTTCCATTATATTTGCAAACTTAACCTTACACATCTTTTAAAATCTTGAAAAAATTTTAAGCAATCTAAAAAGCACTTAGCAAAGTTTTAAGTCTACATAATGGGATACTATCCACTCCAGTATAAACTTTTGTTTTAAGAGAAGGTGACTGTAAACACTCATTATTTTACAACATGCATAGACTCTACTGACCTTCCTTCTGAATTGTAACGCTCCTGCAATTGTGCTTTACTACAGTTCAGAAAAGCTACAAAGATCCAGGGAGTGGCGGAAAGGGCGTTGCACAAGGTCACTTACTACCCTTTCATTTCTATTTCCTAGATTACTAGAAACATTCATCATTCTTTCATGTTTATTGGGCATTTTTATTTCACGGTCTATGAATTGTTTATTAATACCCTTTGCCTTTTTTTCTACTGAGTTGCTTTTCTGGTTAATATTGAATTTCAAGATTTATTGTTGTTTCAGGGTCTCAAAGTACAGTCAGCTTTCAGAGAGCAAGCATAATCTAATGCCACAATCTAAATTGAACTCTTGTCCTAGCCAGTTCTGGGTGAACATGTTGCCCTGTGTCTGTGTCATACACCTCCAATAAAGCACAGAAAATTGCCAGATGATGCATTAGTTATCTTGCGCAGCAAAAGCCACATGTCTCCCCTTTCCTCCTCTAAATAAGCTGTTCAAAGGAAAAAGGAAATTGATCATTAAAAGTGGCTGCTGGTTTATCAGCAGGAATCAATAATAATCTAAATCAGTTTGAATCTCAGCAGCAGCATACACTGAGTATCCTTGTGTGTGCAGAGAAAATGGTGAAAGCTTGAGAAAATAACAAAGAAATTTCCAGACCCCTTCCTAGGCAGAACAGTGCTAAAGAAGACCAGACTAGTTTGTGGGGGGGCAGGGATCAAAGAAGGGGTCAATCTCATATCTGTATATGGAAGCCCTACTCTTTCAACGTGATCACACTTGGAGCTGGGGCCTTTAGGAGCGAATTCCTTCAGCTGAAATCATTAGGGTAAGGTCCAAATGATGGAATTAGTGTTCTAGGAGACACTAAGAGCTTGCCCTGTCTCTCCTACCCAACCCCCATACTCCCTGAGCTGGGAGGCCAGGACAAGAACATGGCCTTCTACAGGCCATGGCCAGAAAGTGACCATGCCAGCACCTTGACCTTGGACTTTAGCTTCCAGAACTGTGAGAAGATGAGCTTCTGTTTGAACCGCCCCTTCTGCATGCAAATCTCATGGTGTACGGATAGTACTCTGGGAGCTGAACTACCCCTTCTATCATATTTTATGTGACCAGAGCTGATTTAGACCAGATGACACAGGAGAGACAGAAGGAGATGAAAAGTATGCTCAGAATGAAACTTGGATCTCACATCTAGGCAAGGGAGGGGAAAGAGGTCCAGAGACAGGCAGAGAAGCTACCAGAGAGGCAGAAAGAAAACTAGGGCATGCCAAGAGAAAGGATTTGAGAAAGGTAAGAGTGTTCTGTAGAGTGACTGAAGTGTAGGGCATGGGGAAGGAAGGCCTACAGCTAGTAAGTCTCGGGGCTTCTAAAAGAGAAGCATTTCAGGTGAAGGAGATGCAGGTAGCACATTGCAGGGAGGACAAGTTCTTTTTTCTTCTTCTTCACCTTACAGAGATTGTTGCTTATCCCAGTTAGTTCAGCCACAGGCTCTAAGGCTTTAACAAGATCTTCTGTACCAGCTGGTCCTTGGGAATGGCCCACGTCTGGAGACCACAGAAAAAGTAAACAGTGCTTATTTCATCTCCAAAATCTGTAATTAGATTAGTTAGGCTTGTTACTCATGTCCCCAGCTCCTAGATGTGACGTCACTGCATCTGGAGCCCAGCCTCTGCCTCCTCCTAAGGGCCTGGGGTCTGCTCTCTCTCAGCTGTCTTCTATTGAGGTGCCTGTGGATTGGGGACTTCCTTTCCTAAAATGACTTGGGCAAATCTCTGATTCGTATCTTGGACACTTAGCTGCAACCAGTCATCTCTTAGACTTCCTGATTCAGGCAACCTTAGGCAAGGCCAAACCAGCTGCGGAAGAATGCCCCCCCGCCTTGTCTTGGAGATTTGCTGCTTCCAGCCCATGAGCTCTACTTGGTCCCCTTTCCCCAGTCCCCTTCCTATCCCTTCCTCCTCTGCTTTTGGAGCTCCAAACAAGCCAGAGGCTTAAGGCCACAGAAATGATACACAGGACTCACACTTTGCTCTGAGGCTTTGTCATAATTGGCCTTCCTGTGTGCCTTGAGACCTCTACCAAAATGGTATTGTTTCATAGCTTTTTAAATAATGAAAACAGACATATGAACCCATTTGTCTCAATTACAAGTCAACAGAAAAAATTCAGACTCTTAATAGAGTAAATATGACAGCTGTCTCCAGGCTGCACGAATCTGCTCGCTGGAACTCAGAGATATCAAAGATCTTCTCATGTCCCTCCCCACCCCACCCCCCAGCATCCTCCCCACTAAGCCCATCACCTGTCACTCCTAAGACCCTAACGATCCCACCAATGAATAAACAACAAGCTTGAAGCAAGTTTCTGGGGCCAAGTCAAACCCACACTCCCTGTGGCCTGATTCATGATCAGGGATCTTGGAAAATGTTATGTGTCATATATTACCCTGGGAACAACTTCTTGGTGTCAGCTTTTTAAAAAATAGTTTCCAAAAGGACTCTTTTTAAAAGCCTTCAAGACAATATAGACTTCGTTGTTGTAGACCCTTTCGATATGTTCAGATGAAAGAAATGGTTCTGTGTAATTAACTGAAGCTCATGAACAATCCCCCTCAGGTCTCAGGGCTATCAGATCAAGTCTGGTAGGCAGAGGGCAAGCAATGTGTGCTAATCCAGACATGGTTATAACTTGAAGACAAGTTAAAACAGCCCTTAGTCCTCTATCACCATTCTCCCACACCTTAGACTCTGATGGATGTACAGATGTACAGATGTACAGAAAGGATATGATCATCTTAGGCTCAGGGAAAGCTACTGAGCTGCCTCGGTTTCTCCACTAACAGTGGATGCAGCTTAGGGAAACAGTGTCTTTACTGATGCTGCTCTGTGCAGACATGCACTCATACCTCAGCTTCTTACCCTGTTCTTTGCCATCCAGTTCCAGAAGAATAGACAGCACTGGTCAAACCATCAAATCAAACATCCATATCACTAAGAAGTGATGTTGGAACCCCTTCCTCCACAAGTGGATGTTGGTATGTACTTCCAGTGGTCAGATCCTATCTGCTCCTTCAGATACTGCATATTGATCTTCTATTACTGTGTCTATTTTCTCCGCCTACCCCATAATCTCTAACTGGGTAAAAGATGCAATACTGCACAAAGATGTAGGCAACACAGCTCAGGTTGTCTGCCTTATGAATCATAAAACCTATACACACAAATACCCACTCTAATCATTGTAACAAGCATCAAAACCAAAGATATGGTAGGTACTTTTCTGAGTTGCTTGGGCCAGAGACTCATTAGTGAGAAAAGTGATTAAACTGACAGTAGAGGACAGGCTGCCCACTGTCCTCAGATAACAGCTGCCAAGCGTCAGAAAGTACCAGAAGGTATGAGAACACCAAGTCCCAATCCGGATTCTGTCCCAGGGTCACTCTGGGACATTGTTCTCTTTCTGTTTCACCTTCTTCCTTTGTGGAAGAGAATACTGCCTGCCTTCCAGGGAAGCCAGGCTGAGGCGTCCCTAATGAGGGGCCTGGCAGTGTTTTATTGTTGTCCTGTGTGGAACAGCCCGTGCTCGGTAGCTCACATCCTTTCCTCCCCACGGAAACAGCAGCATCATACTGTGGGCAGATCATAAAATAAAGACATCCACAGCCTTCTCAGCTCTGAGGTCTGGGGCCAGGCCACATGAGGGTACTGTCACTGCACATCACAAAATAACATTGGAGCTCTTTGTACCAATGACAAACAATTTACTTAGGACTCAATAAAAGCCAGCCATCATCACCTTATTGGCAGATTACGGAGCACAGTGGTATCCTTCCATGAACTGCTGTGGTGTTACATGGTGTTCGTCCATGATTCAGGCGTCTACAGAGGGGCTTGTGGCCAGGGAAAATGAGTGGAGTAAATGGTTGGTAATGACTGGCTCCTGAAGAGATAGGAAAAGTTCAGTCCCAGGTCCATTTTTTAACTTGCTTCTCTCCACACGTCATCTTGCTTTGAGTCACTTAAGGTGAATAGAGTGTTAGGTGAAATTAGACCACCTTCAAATCACAAATATTTTTGGATGTGACCTATGGAAACTCAGTAATGGGGTGCCTTCTGATTCCGAGGACCTCACTCCAGTGCGTGCTGTCTCCCTGTCCCTCTCTGGCCTTCTAGCGGCAGCAGCATGCAATGGCACAATGAGAATACTAAGTTTTATTAAAAGCTTTCGAATGCTTGACATTCTGAAAAGAGATATGCTTTTGAAATGCTAAGTCAGAAAAAATAGATTCTTCTTGATCCCCGATAGAGCTTACTATTTCCTCCAAATCCTTGGAGGGCTAACAAGCTCAGGTGCACTTATAGAAAGGCCTAAGAAAAAATGAATCCTCTGGACTACCCAGCATTAACAGTCCAGGGTTAACAATCCAGGCTTAACACCAGCTCCAAAAAGACAAAGAAACAAAGAATCTATGCATAGACACATCCTTGGGAAACAGAACTGGAAAGACAAGATTTTTAAATCTTGAGAGGAGGCTGGAGAGATGGTTCAGTGGTTAAGAGCACTGTCTGCTGTTGCAGAGGACCTGGGTTTGATTCCCAGAAACCACATGGCAGCTAACTGTTCGGTACCAGTGGATCCAACATTCTCTTCTGCTTCTGCAGGCATTGCAGACACCTGGTATACTTATACACATGCAAGCAAAACACTCACACATAAAATAAATTTTTTTAAAGTAGCCAGAGAGGATGGACAGTTTACTCTCAAAGTGGTATCACTTTGACTGGGACTAAGGACAAGTTTCTTAACTGCAAGCAGGACTTGAGAGAAGGAGAGAAGAAAGAGAGAGCGAATGATCAACTTAAGATTTGTGGAAAAATAACAATATTTTCAAGAACACAAGCAGATCCTTGTCCTAGACAAGCTGGGGGCACAGCTGTGACTATTCCACACAGGGAACATAGCAGACAATGGGCAGCGTGTATGGAGCACTTACCTCAGGAAAATGAAAAATAACTGATGCTCAGCAGGAAGATTAAAAACTGACCTGATGGGGCTGGAGAGATGGCCTAGCGGCTAAGAGCACTGACTGCTCTTGCAGAGGACCCGGGTTCAATCCCCAGCACCCACATGGAGGCTGAGAACTGTCTTTAACTCCAGCTCCAGGGGGATCCGACGGCCTCTTCTGACCTCCGCGGCATCTCACAACATGAGTGCACAGACCTACATGCAGACAGTACATTCATACACATATTTAAAAAAAAAAAAAAAAAGAACTAACCTGACAGCTTCCCTTTTGGGTTTTTGTTGAGGTGGTGATTGTTTGGTTTCTTTTCGATATCATTTAGACTCGAAGTAACAGAATACTAGGTGAAGTCAGAAAGAATGCCAAGAGTTTCCTCTCTGGTCTGAAAAACAAAAAAGGAGAACCCTAACAGTCATGGAATTTGGAAGGAATCCCACGCTATTTTCCTCTTTTCCATTTCCCCTGGACACAGCAGCATCAATGATGGTGCCCGGCAGGCAGAAAAGCCTGAGGAAGAGGAAGCCTTCACTCTGACCGGCACATCTGTAAGTGTGATCTCAGGAGCAAGGAGTGGGTTCTCATCTAGCCTAGGATCCTGCAGGCACCAATTCCTTCTCTGAACTAACTCCCTAACCCGGATTAGCTACCTAGCATAGGTGGTGAGTCCCCCTTCAGGTGACCCCAAACCCCATCTCACCTGGTGCCTGACTTTCCGGGCAGCCTTACCCTACCTTGGCCGCTGGTGAGTCAGAACCCACTTCCTCTCTCTTCAGTTCCTCTCATCCCCCCACCCTCACCCTGCCAGCCTCGGACACAGGCAGGCACCAATTGTTTTTTACCTTAGACCTCTAGTCTGTCTCCCTAACCCAGACTTGCTAAACACCCTAACATAGATTGCTAAACACCCCCTCAGGTAATCCCAATCCCAATTTTCCTTGGCTCCTGATCTGCTGAACAGACCTCCCCACCTAGGACTTGGAACAAGAAGTAACCAAGCAACATTAACAATAGAGACATACCAAAATTCAATTAAACAAAAGCCAAAGAGAAGCACCTACTGGACAGATAACCAACACAGAACATCCATATGCCCAGACAGCAGGGCAAAAACACAAATAACATGAAAAACACAAATAATAATATGCAACAAAACCCACCCCTCCTCCAGAAGTACACTCCAACGAGAACCATTCCGAGGAGCAGCTGGACTCAGAATTTAAAAGAACAATCATAAATATGATCAAAGAACTTAAAGAAAACACAAATAACTCAAAGAACTTGTGATACAAAGCTCAGGAATACACAAATATGTGGCTTAATGAAATATCAAAAACAATTCATGACTTGAAAACTAAATTCATAAAAGAAATAGAAATAGCCAGGAAAACCCAAAAAGAAATGAGCATGAAATTGAAGCATTCAATAAGCCAATTGCAATCAAGAGCAACGAGTGGACTCCTCTTCCCTCTCTCTCCTCTCTTTCATTCATTCTTTTTCTCTTTCCCCAAATCCATTGCTTGGTCTTAGACAGAGATTCAGTAAAGAGAACTTCAGCCCCAGAGGGGAAATAAAGCCCTGGATTTCTGGCTGGAAAATGAAGATTTGGAGCCAGTTGTGTAGCAATTTGCAAGAGAAAACATTCCATCTTGAAGGGAAGCTCCTTAAGACACAGGATGTTCTAAAGGAAGGTGAACATTCCATCCCACAAGGAAGCTGGTTATTCTCAGGAAGTAAACAACTCAAAGGCTTCATAAATCCCTGAAGTTCTGAAACTGATGGGATTGACTAGGTATCTCCACCCTCAAGGACTGCTGAGAGACATTCAGTCAAGCCAAGCTGCCTGGAAGACTCTCAGACACACCAAGCTGGGTAGAAGAGGCTTAGATCAGCCAAGTTGTCTAGAAGAGGCAGAAAACAAGCCAGCAGCCTAGAAGAGACAGAGACCAGCTGAGCTACCGAGATAAAACACTCTCCAGCCCACTGAGCTGCCTGCAAGCTGTGCTGTGTACTCGGGCTTCCTGCTCTGTAAGTAGCCCCTCAGGCATATCCCTGTAAGTAGCATCCATAGAACTAAATGGTTCACCAAGCTGGACTTTGGTAGTATTCTTATTCTGGGCGGCCATGGGTTCTCTGGGCTCAACTCCAAGCTGTGCATGCATGGATCTGACTCAAACAATATACTGGACCACTGCCCAGATCCAGACTGGCTGGTCCATATGCAGGACAGAACCAAGTAAGACTTTCTTCCCTACACAGGGTTTGCTTTTTTCCAGAATAAGGAATAATCGCCATCTGGAAGGGAAGATGGGCAGACTCTAGAAGGCTTACAGAAGCCTAGAATTTCTTAATTTCATGGTTCTACTGAAATGCTCCCCACTACATTACAGGTATCAGTACATCCTCGCTATATCACACCCTGGGCCTGAGGCTTGGAGACCTGATGATTGAAGTCACTGTGGCCAGTACCAAAGCCATGGCTAGTAGTAAATGGAGTTTGTTTCTGACTCAGAGTCTTGTATCTTTGTGTGTGTGTGTGTGTGTGTGTTTTAGAAAATTAAAAGACTACAGGACTTTTAGCAGATCACATAAGAAATTTTAAAAGTGAAGCAGTATGAATCCAAGTAAAGGAAGGAGAAAATATTTCATTTTATTTAATAGTTTTTGATTCCATGAATTATCATTTTATATACCAGTTAAAAAGAAGATAATATTGTTTGTTTTGTTTATAGTTTTACCACTACAACTTTCTGACATATGTGGTTTTCCACATAACATTTTTTCTTTCTTTTTTTTTTTTTTGAGACAGGGTCTCCCTTTCATCCCAGCTGGCCTGGAGCCCACTCAGTAGACCAGTCTGGCCTTGAACTCACAGATATCTGCCTGGCTCTGCCTACCGGGTCCTGGGATTAAAGGCGTGCACTGATTAAAGGCGTGCACCACCAGGCACGGCTTAAAGATGGTTCTTAGCCACCATATGGGTGCTGGGAATTGAACCTAGTTCCTCTGCAAGAGCAGTCGGATCTCTTAACCGATTAGCCATCTCTCCAGCCCTCAACATTTTTTCTTGCACCATCATGAACATGGTGATACCGGGCATGGTGGCACATGTCTTTAATCCTCACACTTGAGAGGCAGAGGCAATTGAAATTCTGTGAGTTCAAGGCCAGCCTGGTCTCTGTAGTGAGTTCCAGGCCAGCTGGGGCTATAGAAACAAAACAAAAACAAAAGAACATGAGTGGTGCAGTATTTTTTGTGTATGTGTTTCTGCACATGTGTGTGCATGTACATTTGTGTATGTACATGTGATCTCCTGCACATGTGTATGCATATGCTTATGTGTTCCTGCACATGTGTATGTGTATATGTGTTCCTGCACATGTGTGTGCATGTGTATATGTGTATATGTGTGTGCATGTACGTGTGTGCATGTACATATGTGCACGTAAGTGTGTGCATGTACATGTATGTTCCTGCACATGTGTGTGCATGTACATGTGTGCATGTACGTGTGTGCATGTACATGTGTGTTCCTGTGTGTGTGCATGCACTTATGTGTTCCTGCGCATGTGTGTGCATGTACATGTATGTTCCTGCGCATGTGTGTGCATGTACTTTTTGTGCATGTACATGTGTGTGCATGTACACGGAGGCCAAATGCCAATCTCAAGTGTCATTCCTCAGGCACTGTCCACTTTGTTTACTGAGACAGGATCTCTCACTGGTCTGGAGTTTGCCAAGTAGGCGAGGCTAACTGCCCAGGGAGCCCCAGGAGTCACCTCTTTCTGCCTCCCAGCTCTGGGAATACAAGCATGCATCACCATGCCCAGCTTTTTTGTGTCAATTTTGGGGATTGAACTCAGGGCCACATGCTCGTACAGCAACCACTTTACCCAAAGAGCTATCTCCCCAGCCCCTTAGAGATTTCTTTCTAGCCTTTGAATTTTGGTGCTGTAGAGAATCAACATGCCAAATGCCAAAAGTCCTTGAGAGGTATCAAATGCAGCACAAACATATATGACTCCCTTTTTTCCTAAAAACATGGTGACCTTTTCTAAGCCTAGGGAACAATCTGTGGAAGAGGGGGCATGGTAGAATGTAAGGGCTGCGATTGGGGTGAATGGTGAAACTACAGCAATGTAGTCTGGACACTCATTTGATCAACTTGATTGAACATACAACCCCTCACCCCCCACTGGATGGTGGGGCTGTGTGGGTTTGGACACAACAGCCTGCAAATTGGTTTTACATGAAGGATGCTTGTACTCATGGATTATCACTTATAGCTAAAAATGAAAAAAAAAACTGAGAGAAAGATGCAGGACAGTTATGGCAGAATGCATGATCTGGGATGGGGTGGGGGTGTGGGGGAAGGGAAAGGGAAATATGCCTGAACTGAATTGGAAAATGATGTATGAAATGCACAAAGCATCAATAAAAAAAAAAAAACAGCAGCAAAAAAAATTGGCTCAGTGTTTTAGAGCGCCGACCGCTCTTACAGAGGACCCGGGTTCGATCCCCAGCACCCACATGGCGGCTGAGAACCGTCTGAAGCTCCAATTCCAGGAGAACTCCAGTTCCAGGGGAATCCGAGACCCTCTTCTGAACTCCGCGGCGTTGCACGACACGGGTGCACAGACTTGCATGCAGACAGTACATTCATACACATACAGAAATAAATAAAATTAATAAAAAAAAATTAAAAAAAAAAGGGGGAAAAAAAAAAACATGGTGATAATTTTTCCATGAGAAAGGTGTCCTCCCTGTACCAAAAAGAACATATTTTTATCATGAGGTGAGGCTGAACCAAGATGAATTTATATAAACAATCCTACTACTGTAACCCTTATCTTCCCCCCCACCACACACATATACCTATCATACATAAATATCCATTAGTTTCCCCAATGTTGCCCAGTCCCTCTCCCTAAATTTTAGACTGAACCCACTTTCCTTTGTCTTGTCACAGCTCTACATCTTGTCACTTTGATGAAGTGGACTATAAGGCTTCAGGTTATCCAATTCTTTGAGTCTTTATTTCTTTTCTATAAAGATTTCTTTTCCATGTAAAAATATTAACACCAAATAAAACTTTCCTATTTCCCCAACTTCTCTGAGTTTTGTCAGTTTACCTCTTGGGCCAGCCACAAAACGAGATGAGTGACAAGAATGTCATGGCATGCCCCAGCCAAGGGGAATAAAAGAAACATCCACATTGCAGACGTGTATCAGAGAGTCCATAGAATGTGGAAATAAAAAAATGGGCCAGAAAGGAATGAATTGGCAAAGAAAGTTACAAATGAACATTGGAAAAACCCCTCCTGGGCAGGCTGTTCCGTATTGTGTAGGAAAGCAGGCGGACACGGGCCAGGGCAGCGAGCTGTGAGCAGGCCGACACGGGCCAGGGCAGCAAGCCAGCAAGCCATAAGCAATGCTCCTCCATGGTCTGGGCTCCAAGTTTCTGCCCTGAGTTCCTGCCTTGGTGTCCTTTGATGATGGAATGTGAGCTGTAAGATAAAATAAATGCTTTCCTCCCCAAGTTGGTTTTGGTCAGTGTTTTTATCACAGTCAATAGAAAGAAGCTAAAACATTAACAATTAACTAAAGAGTTATAGCATGTGGATGGTTTTCTACTTAGTCTGTATTGTGCTTCTTATAATACACATGTAATGCTGAATACGTATACAAGTTTAATTTTATCTTCACTTCATGTGGAATTTAACTTCCTTTCCTCCAGTTATTTCCCACACACTCTGTTCATTTCTATGCCATCCTATTGCAAACCACAAAAGTAACCCATTTGTGGGCCAGGAGAGATGGTTCCGTGGTTAAGAGCACTGGCTACCTGGGTTTGATTTCCAGCATCCACATGCTAGCTAACAACTGTCTGTAATTCCCATTCCAAGAGACCTGATGCCCTCTTCTGACCTCCGAGGGCAATGCAGGGCCCAGATGAACCTACTTATATGCAGGCAATACAGTCATACACATAAAATAAAATTTGAAAAAAAAAAAAGTAACCCATTCGTAATCTCTATAATATATCTCAGATGCCCTTTTATGTTTTTATTAATGGTAATAGTGAATGATGGCTGACATTTGTTGACTGCCTACTATGTGTTCTTATTTTCTAAGTATTTGATGAATAAATAAGGTTAAGGTTTACAAAAGCACTAAAAGCCATTATAATTGTTCTTCTCATCTGACACATGAAAACAGAAGGACGGTGCTCACTAGGCATTCTGGTTAAGTTGTTTACCCAAGATTCCACAGCTGAGGGGCGGCTTCCCAGCGACAAGAAGGGCAACAGTTTACATTTCACAGCTAAATTTTGTTTCATAGCCCATTTTCTCAGAAATAATTTGATGAGATTATTCTGCACACCAGCAAAAAATGGAGAGAGGACTCATGGAAAATTTATTAGATTTCCTGATCTAATAAATTAAAACAGCACTTGTAATTACTGTGGATGACAGAACTTCCTGACCAAAATCAATATCTGTCTCAATGAGCAGTGTTTGGCTATTCTCAGTCTAATCGAGAGAAGCAGAAACCTGAATGACATCAGCATGATCCAAGTCAAAAGAGCCCTCGGCTTCATCAGACCCCAGGGACTCCTACAGCTGGGCTCACCTTTCAAAGAAAAGAGCACGAAACTCATTAGCTGTGCTATTGACGGCTGGAGAAAGTTTCAGCGACCATTTCTCCAACTTTCCATGTTTGTAGATCTTTCATCTGTGATTCTGAGGTAATCAATCATCTGGGTTGCAAAATACAATGTAAATGGATGCTATTGATTTCCTGAAGCAACATCATTCTGGGATCCTGGGATCTCATCGCCCTCTGCTTTCCAAACGAAAGAGGCCTGAGTCATGGCACACAAGTTATCTAATTCTATTCTAATAACATTCTGACGCATTACCCTCTCCACCCAAGCCTCATATTGAGTTCCGTAGGAACTTTGTATTTCTATCTTTTCTCTCTATATATCTTCCTCATCCCTTGGTCTTTGGAACCCCTAACTACTTCCTCTTTAACAAAAAAAACAGTCAGTGAAAATTCTGTATCTTATCGGAAAAGCTAAAATCTCACATCCATGAAGGTAGCAAAAGTTTGGCGTGTTTTTATGAGCCAGGCTGAATAGCAAGCAGCCAGGTTCCGGCGTTTATGGAGGTTGTTAGAGTTGTGTTAGACCAAGCTGTGGCTTGGATCAACTGCCAAGGAAGCAGAGCTGCACTGCAGTCCAGACCCTAAGAACGGAGGATTTGTCTAGATAAAGAAACCAGCACTTAAGCAGTCCTACTCACCAGAGGAAAATCTAGAACTTAGAATGGTGTATCACCTATAGCCGTCACAGTTGGCTTAAAGGACCAATTTTCTAAATAAAACCTAAAGCCTGCCAGGCATGATGGTGCACACCTTTAATCCTAGCACTTGGGAGACAAAGGTAGGTGGATCTCTGAGTTCAAGGCCAGCCTGGTCTATATTGTGAGCTCCAGGCCAGCTGGGACTAAAAGGAGACCCTGTTTCAAAAAGACCAAAAAAGAAAAAAAAAAAAGACAAAAAACAAAAAAACCTTGAGCTTGTCTAATTAATAATTTATAAAAGCACACACACACATCTCAGGATGGAATGAGTTCAGTGATTATAGTAGAGTCCCCGGCTACCATCCCTCTGTGGCAACATCAATTTAAACAACTATTCACTCATGAAAATATGGCTCCTCCTCAAAAATAGCTGCGGAAACCAGGTAAGAGATCATAGTCCCTGTTATAGCATAATATCAAGAAAAGATCTTATGAGGCTGTAGAGATGGCTCAGAGGGTAAGAACACTGGCTACTCTTGGAGAGGACTTGAGTTTGGTTCCCAGCACACACATACCAGCTAACAACCATCCATAACTCCAGTTCAGGGGAATCCTGAGCCCCCAACTAACCTCCATGGGCATTACACAGATGGATGCACTTACATACATGCAGGTCAAATAAAATATAGTTTTTTAAAAAGGAAAAGACCTGAGCCGGGTGTGGTGGCGCACGCCTGTGATCCCAGCACTTGGGAGGCAGAGGCAGGCGGATCTTTGTGAGTTCAAGGCCAGCCTGGTCTACAGAGTGAGTTCCAGGACAGCTGGTGGTGTGCGCCTTTAATCCTAGCACTGGGAGGCAGAGGCAGGTGGATCTTGTGAGTTCAAGGCCAGCCTGGTCTACAGAGTGAGTTCCAGGACAGCTGGAGCTACAGGGAGACCTTGTCTCAAAAAGACCAAAAAAAAAAAAAAAAGACCTTATTAAAGATAGCTTCAATGAGAGGACAGAAAAGAAACTTTTATATATGACCGGTGTTACCTATCCCCTAACCCTGAGTAGCACAACACAATGAGAGATACCATTCACTTGAGGAACAGAAAGGGAAGTCAGCATATTACCCTTGCCTTGTCCCCTAGTAAAACCTAGCACTAGGAATAACTCTACAATGACTTCTAGAAACTGCCTCCAGTATCAGACATGGAATGTTGAACTCAACCTGCAATCCACACTGCTGCAGTAAGCTTGGGCTCTAGGCAAGGCAGTGGCAGGCAGTCCTCAATAGCTATGGGCTTCAGACATGCATCAGTACTATATCAGTCTCAATGGTTATGGGATTCCAACCCAGCACAAGATCACTCAGGGGCTTAGGGTATCCACTAGTTCTGGTCTCTAGTCAGAATCCACGCCAAATGCCAACCTAGACCCTCTGGACAGAATTCTTACTCAAAGATGTTTCCTGACAAAGCCAGCCTGTGAACACTGAAATGAGTTCCTACTTCACCATCATGAGTTCCTACTTCACCATTAGTACATGACTACAAGAAACAAGATCAAGGACAAATGATGTCTCCAAACAAAATAAATTACCTGTCACACTGACCCAAAAGAGTTAGAGATACATGAACTTCCTGACAAAGAATTCAAACTAAGGAAGCTTAGAAAACTTCAAGAAAGTACAGAGAAGCGATTCAAGGAAATTAGGAAAATAGCAAGTGATCAGGGGAGGGAAAGGGGGTAGTTAGCAAATCATCATTGCCCCCAAAAGTCTGTACTCATCAACAATGGGATAAAAGGCTAATTTATTAAGGAAATAATGCAGAAATTGTCCAAGTCCCAAGAAAGATATAAATATCTAAGTAATGAAGATTCAATGTCTCAAATCAGAGTCAGTACAAATAAGATGTATGATATGTCATCAAGCTGCCATGCAAAGAGGGGACATTGAAAACAGTAGCAGTTAAGATGGGGAGTTCCAGAAAACTTGGCAACAGACGTTTCAGTGGAAACTGGCCAGGAAGCTGGGGGCATGGAGGAAGTGCGCTGAGAATATTATACCTGACAAAGCCATTTTTCAAAACTAGAGGATAAATTTTGAAACACCTTTCCCAGGTAAATACAAGCTTTCTTGCAAGAAATGTTAAAGGGAGTTCTTCAAGACAAAAGGGGGGGCACTAATGAGTATCTCAATCTATAAAACACATTAGTAATGTAAATACCCAATTAAATGCAAAATAATCTAATCTGTAATAATGGCCTGTAAATCACATATCTTTAATATGAAAGTAAAAAAATGAAACTGAAGCTGGAGAGATGGTGCAGCAGATAAGAGAATATACAGCTTTTGCAGAGGACCTGAGTTAGGTTCCCAGCACCCACATCAGCCAGCTCATAACTGCCTGTAACTCCAACTCCAAGGAAACTGATGCCTTCTTTGGGGATCTACAGGCGCTTGTACTCATGTACACATACTGCTGCCTTTTGGCCTCTACAGGCGCTTGTACTCACATACTTATACCCACAAAGAGACACAGACACATAATGAAACAAATTTAATGAATAAATACAACTATTTTTTTATTTTTTTATTAATTTTATTTATTTCCGTATGTGTATGAATGTACTGTCTGCATGCAAGTCTGTGCACCCATGTCGTGCAATGCCGCGGAGGTCAGAAGAGGGTGTCAGATTCCCCTGGAACTGGAGTTCTTCTGGAATTGGAGTTTCAGATGGTTCTCATCCGCCATGTGGGTGCTGGGGATTCAACCCGGGTCCTCTGTAAGAGCGGTCGGCGCTCTTAACCGCTAGGCCATCTCTCCAGCCCCTAAATACAACTATTTTAAAAGTAATACCTACAACAATTTGTTAATGGATATATAATACAAAAGATGCAAAGTAGCTGGGTGTGGTGGCACATACCTTTAATCCTAGAACTTGGGAGGCAGAGGCAGGCAAATCTCTGTGAGTTCAAGGCCAGCCTGGTTTACATCGCGAGCTCCAGGCCAGCTAGGACTAAAAGAAGACCCTGTCTCAAAAAGACCAAAAAAATCCTGGCCTGTCGAGATGGCTCATCAGGTAAAGGTAATTGCTACCAATGGGCCTGACAACCAGATTTTGATTCCTGTGACCCACATGGACCCACAACTCCTCCAGGTTNAAAAAAAAAAAAAAAAAAAAAAAGATGTGAATTATGGCATCAAAATTATAAATTGGAAGCAGGAGAGCTGGATCAGCAGTTAAGAGCACATAGTGACCTCACAGATAACCTGTGTTCCCAGCATCCACATCAGGCGGTTCATAACCACCTGTTACTCCAGCTCCAGGTGATCCAGTGCATTCTCTAGCCTCTGTTGGCACCTGCATGGACATGTGCATGCATACACAGAGATACACACATATGTATATCAATACAAATTAAATTTTAAAAGAAGTTAAGGAATCAAACATAAGTACAGAAAAACATCCAATCACAATGAAAGACAAACTAGAAAATGGGGGTGGAGAAATGGGGTAAATATTATCAAAATACATTATCTGAATATGTGAAATTCTGAAGAATTAATAAAAATATTATATTTTTTAAATAAGTAATAATAAGTAAAAAAAGGCACAAAAGATCTATGTAAACACTGAAAATCAGTAAGATTACAGTAACACCTAATCGTCACATAACAAGAATATACTTGATTTCTAAATAGGCCTAATGTAATCACAAGGGTCATTTAAACTGAACAAAGAGCCAGGTATGATGGCATGCACTTGTAATACAAGGACTTGAGAGGCTGAGACAGGAAAATCACAAGTTCAAATCCAGCTGGGGCTATACAGTGAGTTCAAGGACAGCTTGAGCTACATAGCAAGACCTTGTCATTTAAAAAAACAAAAACTGATGGCCTGTGCACCATTATCAGAAGCCCTGGCAGGCAGGCAGCACATGAGACTGCACTGCATGAGCAGAAGCCATGGAGGGCAAGCAAGGCGCAGAGGGCCCAGAGGCAGTGACATTCCAGAATCTCTACCCACTAGCTAGGAAACTCCTGAGGCCCATCTCTCAATCTAGGCTAGGCTTCCCTGCCCCTGGACTCAGATCCAGGTGGTTGAAACAAGCCCTGAAGAGCCAGTAGGCAGACCCCACCTGACTTGGCAGTTCTGTGAGTTCAACTCTCCCCATGAGTGTATGAGGCTGACCTCTGCTCAGTGGTGAGAGTCCCTAACTGCATGGCAGCAGTGGCATTGCAAGGCTCCCTACCCACTAGCTAGGGAACACCTGGGGCCTCTCAACTCCAGGCTGACCTTCTCTACCCCTGGACCCAGATCCAGACTTTTGCATCCAGCCCTGGAGAGCCCGTACGCAGTCCCCACATGGTTTGGGACTCAAGCATACCTGATTGATATGTGACTTGGGTCTAGCTCTCCACTGGTTAAGTGAGAACTAGTTAGCCTCACTAGTACAAAATCAGAAGGGAGAACCTGAAGCCTAGACCTACCAGCCTTTCATAAATAATAAGAAGACAACAAAGACACCTGAAGAATACAAGTAAAGTCAATCTTTGATTCAACAAAGAAACAACTGTACTTCATATAAGAATCACAAACAAGGAAGGGCTGGAGAGATGACCTAGCAGTTAAGAGCGCCAACCGCTCTTGCAGAGGACCCGGGTTTGATCCCCAGCACCCACATGGCGGCCAAGAGCCATCTGAAACTCCAATTCCAGGAGAACTCCAGTTCCAGGGGAGTCCGACACCCTCTTCTGACCTCCGCGGCATTGCACGTCACGGGTGCACAGACTTGCATGCAGACAATACATTCGTACACATACAGAAATAAATAAAATTAAAAAAAGAATCACAAACAACAAAAAAATTCCACATGCCAAAATCACAACAAAAAAAAAACATAACATCAAAATCAAAATAACCCTCTACTAAATACTACCAGTCATGTAGAAGACTTCTATAATGAAGACACCCTAGATACAACCCAGGACACAGATCTTAAAAGAACCATCATGAAGATGGGAGAGATGGCTCGGCAGTTAAGAGCACCAACTGCTCTTTTTTTTTTTTTTTTTTTTTTTTTTTTTATAAAACTATTTTTAATCATCAAAAGGAAAAAAAAAATCATAAAAAGACAGACTTAAACAATTATAAGTCCTGGGTTGGATGCCCAACACACAACAAAAAAGAAATTAAGAACAAATAGTGTTTATAGTACAAGAATACAATATCCATTCAATTTAATTGTTACCTTTTATTATTTTACAATATATTTCAAAAAATGCCATTCTAGTTGCCTTAACTGTGCTATATGATCTGGAATAAAAGAATACTTAGAACACACAAACATCAAGCTGAAATACCTACTTGTACTAAACCATTACTATAAAGGGTTATACTTTTTTAAATAAGATGTGTTATAATGCAAAATAAATCTGTTAAAACAGAAAGTAACTTTGCCTTAATGGCTATGGAAAGGAGGTGGTTTTGTTCTTTTTTGTATACATCTGGTTCTGGCAGCAAGTGGCAGTGTGCATTACAGCACTGGGCCCTGAAAACTTGTATTTTCCTTTTGTGCGTATCACCTGAATCAGAGACCAGACACATGAGAAATAAATGTCCTAAATACCAATACCTCTCCCTCCCAAAAGTCACAATGCCAATGAACATAGAATCCTTCTTGGTGATGGGTAATTTTACAATTATTTTTCAGAATCCTTCTTGGTGACGGTTATTTTACATTATTATTTTTTAGTGACACTGATGCTTTGAATTTTCTCTAAAAGAGAAACCAACAAAAATACAAAGAAACCCCCCAAGGTCCAATTTTAATTTCACATTCTCCAAGTAGCAAAATAGCAGCTCTACAGGGTAAGGAAACGAAGTTCAGTTCCTTCTTGTTAGTTTCTAATCTGTGTTCTATTAAATCGATTTAGTAGGATTTCCAAAAGAAACATATTAGTTGCCATATATTTTAGAACCTTAGGAAAGCATACATACATGTAATTAGTTCTTATCATTAAAAAAAATATGTATGTGTACTGTATATATTTATGTATCCTTACCTTCACTGAAGTCCATTTTTTCTGGCTAGATGCGAGAAATAAAATTAAGGGACAGTGCTGGTTTTATGTAATTTGGGTCTGTTTTCATTCGGTGTGACTGCAGCACTCTCATAATAACCAACAAAAGCAACAGAAGAACACCTACTGCACAGCCTTCTGCCAGTCAGCTGGTGCTTGAACTTAGACTCTACCAAAGTGGCACTACAGCATTATAGGCATTGAGTTTTTTTTTTTTCTAGTTTCAAGTTTGTCAGTTCTGTACTATTATTTTTCTCCAGCAGTACACTATGTCATCACAGGGTAAGTAAGGCGGAGAGACCACTTGTAGTTGCTGGCAGTAACATGGTGGACTGAATTCTCAAGAGCTGATATAAACCAAAGTGAACAGTAGTCAACTAGAGCCACATTTGGTCACATTCATACTTCCGAAAAGCATTTTGCTACTATATTTCCTTTTTCTTAACTGATTTTATGTTAACCTTACTAAATTATAGCAAATAAGATTGTAAAGATTGTTTGTAAAGTTGAGTTTTTAAGGGACTGCTATGTTCAAATGGATATATTTCAATTTGCAAAATGCTATTAGTAATGTCCTTTCTATAAACATGGTTGGCAAAATAAAAAAAGGCACAGAAGGGGGCTGATAAGACATTTCAATTTTCAGTGAAGCGTACCAAAGCACATGTCATGTATTGGTCATGAAGAAAAGCTGACAAAATATTCAGCACTTCATGCACAACTTGAGCTATGCACAACTTCTCTTCAGAAAGATCCTGAGGCTTGAGAAGACACATTTTCCTAATCACATGCTTCATGTAAAATAGACTGTAAAGCTACATATACATTTGGTTTTAACTGTGGACCCATATTTTCAAAAACGTGAGGCAATTAAGCAAAGGAAAACAAACCAAAAATTTTCATATAAACAATTCCACTGTAGCCACTGTACTGTTTGCCATTCAGTGAGATAAAATGTCCAATAAAATGTAAAATGCAGCATATGCAATCATGTAATCTAGAAACTTTTCATGATAACTTATTGCAAATTGCACTTGACAGTTCACCACAACAATGGAGACAGCCCCTTGTTTGTTTGCACAGTCCTTGAGCCCCAAACTGAAGTTGAAGTCACCAATAAAATGATCTTGATAAAAAGTTTGCAGCTGTGCTCAGCCAGCTAGCTCCCCCCTCTGGGTGTGAGCCAACCCGGGACACTGCTTTGTCCTGTTCCTTCGTGGGACTCTCGTCCTCAGGCAGGTAGTCCGGCAGCTCTGTGTTTTCTTCTACTTCCACAGGAGTATCTTGGAACGGGACCAGCATCTCTTCCCCGCTTTCACTTTTCACAACCTGCTGAGCTTTCATGACCTTGGTCGATGCTATTGCTGATGCCAAAGCCTCTGCTTTCAAATCTGAATGGATTCGCACCACACATCTTTGAACAGCCATTTGAAAAGTAAAGCTAATAACACCTTTAATTTTTAACAAAGCCTCTTCACACAGATTTCTCCGAGACGTATCATCAAGACCATCTATGTGCAAAACCACTGTTTTGGCACGTTTGTTTGTAGTTCCCAGAAAAAACTGAGCTTTCCTTCGACGTGAATTCATTTCATTAAAACTATCACCATCAGCCATACTGGAGGACTGAAGAATGTCATAGATTTCAGAGGCCAGAAGTTTTGTTTCTCCTGGAGTTGTAGTCTTCTGTATAACATTTTGCAAGCTTAGCATCATACCCAGTTCTCCTTTCATCTTTTCTCTGTTCGCACGACATTCTGCCAGATATCGGAGAGCAAGCAAAGCTGAGTGGACAACAGGGGGGTTGGGATGGTCCATGAATAAAATAAGGCCAGGCAGACATCCTTGATCCTGGACGATGGCTCTTCTATTTAACGGATCTGCTGCTAAATCCCGAAGCTGGTTAACTACTGACAGAGCATCAGGCTCTTCATTCATGGTAGAGGAAGAAGAATTCATCTTCTATGCTATACACATGAATAATATCTTCTTAAATTCCTCCAAAACTCCAAGCGTCCTGAGCCTGCCGGAGCATCAGAGCACCCACGCAGCGTACAACCGGCGAGCGCAGCTATCCCCGCGGCCTCTGCAAGCCCGCCTGATTCAAGGAGCCCCGCACCAACTGCTCTTTCAAAGGACCCGGGTTCCATTCCCAGCATCCACATGGTGGCTAAGAACCATCTTTAACTCCAGTTCCAAGGGAATCCAATGCCCTCTTCTGACTTCCGTGGCATCAGACGACACGGGTGCACCAACCTACATGCAGACAGTATACTCATACACACAAAATATAATGAATTAAAAATAAATTTAAATTAAATTTAAAAAGAACATCATAAACATGATCAAAGAATTCAAGGAATTAAAAAAAACACAAACAAATCAATGACCTAAAAGAAGATAGAGATCAACTCAAACAAGATAATGATAAACTTCAGAATAAATACATTAAAGATAAGGAAACACTGAAGGAAACTCAGGCTGAAATGAAAAAGGAGGTGGAATATTCAATAAGCCATACGGAAAGAATGGGAGAAAGTCTTAGTGACAGAATGAATGAAGTAGAAAATAGAATATCAAGACCGAAAGACAACATGGAAGAATTGGACTACTCAAGCAAAGATTATGGATTTTTTTTAAACACAGGAATGGAATAATCAGGAAATGTGGGACATCATAAAAAGACCAAGCCTATGCATCACAGGTATAGAAGAAGGAAAAAAAACTCAGTATAATGGTATTGACAGATTTTCAACAGGATTGTAGAAGAAAATTTCCCCAAATTAAGGAAATACATTCCCATACAAATACAAGAAGCACATAGAACACCAAACAGACAGGACCAGAAAGGAAATTCCCCACATCATATCATAGTAAAAACACTAGATGCTCAAAACAAAGAAAGAATACTGAAAGCTTCCAAAGAAAAACAAAAAGTCACATATAAAGGAAAACCCATAAGAATTATAGCTGACTTTTCAATGCAAAAGATGAAAGCCAGAAGAGCTTTGACCAAAGTATTCCCAGTTCTAAATGCCTATAGATGCAAACCCAGAATACTCTACCCAGCAAAAATATCTATTATAGTTGAAAGAGAAACATCTTTCATGATATAAATAGGCTGAAAGAATTCATGTCCAGAAAACCATCCCTTCAGAAAATACTTGAAGCAATAAAAAAAGCGGGAGAAAGGAACTACTATACTGAAGCAGCATCAGAAAGTAGTTAATGAAGGTATAACTGTGGAAATACAAAACTAGACCAAAAAAATCAAACAGAAACTAAAATGATGGGAAGCAATATACATCTCTCAATAACAACTTTAAATATTAATGAAATGTACTCCCCAATTAAGAGACACAGACTAGAAGAATGGATTAAGAAACAAAATCCATCTTTTCGTTGTCTGCAAGAAACCCATCTCACCTTCAAAGACAGGCACTATCTTAAGGTGAAAGGGTGGAAAAAATATTCCAAGCAAATGGCACTAAGTGTATTCACCCTGACTGGCAGGGTTTTCAGCTAGGGTCCAGGGAGAGAATAACCTGAATTAAGAGACAAAAAACCAAACACAAGGAGAAGACCAGGTCTATAATCTGATCGAGGTCTCATTGTCTTTATTAGGTGCAGGGTTTATATAGACAAGGGAGCGGGAAATTTGTGGCAGGAAAGGGGGCAGGCACAGTTCAGGGAGAGGGTACATTTGGAGAAGTGCCAGGCACTCACAGATCTTGGCACTCGTAAATTTCTGAGATAAGCAAGGTGCACTCATAAATTCCTGAGGTAAGTAAGCTGGCTTGTAAACTCCTGAGATAAGTAAGTTGAGCTTACTTGTAAACTCATGAGATAAGCAAGTTAGTAATTTTCTGCGAGCATGTATGTCTGACAGCTTTGGCTCCTGGCAACTAAGAAGCAAGCAGGAGTTACTATTCTGATATCAGACAAAATATATTTCAAACTAAAACCAAAAAGAAGAGATGAAGAGGGTCACTTCACTTTTATCAAAGGAATAATTAACCAAGAAAATATCATAATCATGACTATATATGCACCAAACTCTTGTGCAATGAACTTCATAAATACAATTCCACAGAACATTAAGGCACAAATTAATCCCAACACACTAGTAGTAGGGGACTTCAGTACCCCACTGGGTCCATTAGACAGGTGAATCAGATAAAGAACAAACAGAGAGACATCTGAATTGAACAATACAATACACCAAACAGACCTAACAGACATCTACCAAATATTCCATCCAAGCACCAAAGAGTATATTTTCTATTCAGCACCTGATGGAATGTTCTCCCAAATCAACCACATACTGGGGCACAGAACAAACCTCAACAAATACAAAACAAATACAAAACAAATTGATATAATTCCATGCATTCTACCACACCACAATGCAATAAAGCTTAATATCAACACCAGAAGAAGCCCGAGTAACTATGTGAACTCATGGAGATTAAACAACACACACTTTTTTAAAATTTTTGTGTGTGTATGAATGTACTGTCTGCACGTAGGTTTGTGCGCCCCTGTCGTGCAATGCCGCGGAGGTCAGAAGAGGGGGTCGGATTCCCCTGGAACTGGAGTTAAAGACGGTTCTCAGCCGCCTTGTAGGTGCTGGGGATCAAACCCGGGTCCTCTGCAAGAGCAGTTGGTGTTCTTAACGGCTAGGCCATCTCTCCAGCCCCAACGACACACTCTTGAATAATGACTGGATCAAAGGAGAAATTAAGAAAGAAATGAGCTCTTTCCGCCTGCGGCCACTATAGCGAGAGGAGCCGCCATGTCCGCGCATCTGCAATGGATGGTCTTACAGAACTGCTCCTGCTTCCTGATCAAGAGGAACAAACAGACGTACAGCACTGAGCCCAATAATCTGAAGGCCCGAAACTCCTTCGGCTACAATGGGCTGATTCACCGTAAGACCTTGGGAGTGGAGCCCATGGCCGACGGCAAAGGGGTCTCGGTGGTCATGAAGAGGAGATCTGGCCAGCAAAAGCCAGCCACCTCCTATGTGAGGGTCACCATCAACAAGAACGCTCGGGCCACCCTCAGTAGCATCAGGCATATGATCCGCAAGAACAAGTACCGGCCAGATCTGCGCATGGCAGCCATCCGCAGAGCCAGTGCCATCCTGCGCAGCCAGAAGCCTGTGGTGGTGAAGAGGAAGCTCAACGGCCCCACTAAGAGCTCCTGAGCCCCATGTCCCAGAGCAATAAAGAGTCCTCCACTGGGGAAAAAAAAATAAAGAAAGAAAGAAATGAAAGTATTCCTGTAATTAAACAAAAAGGACAATACGACACAACAGAAACTCTGGGACACTTTAAAGGCACTCCTAAGAGGGAAATTCATAACTTTAAGTACCTACATAAAAACAAAAAAACAAACAAACAAAAAACCCAGAAAGATCACAAATAAATGGCTTAACTTTGCAACTCAAAACACTTGAAAGACTACAACAACAAATGAATCCCAAAGGAGAAGAAGAAATAACAAAAATGAAAGCAGAGATCAATGAAATAGAAACAAAGAAAACAATACAAAGAATCAATGAGTCCAAGAGCTTGTTCTTTGAAAAGATAAACAAGATAGACAGACCCTTAGCCCAGTTAACTAAAAGAAAGACCAACTCCAAATCAACAAAATTACAGCTGAAATGGGAAATACCACAACAGATAACAAAAAGATCCAGAACATTATAAGGGAATACATTAAAAAACTTTATTCTATTAACTTTGAAAACCTAAAAGAAATGGATGAATATCTGAAATCATGGGAATCACCAAAGCTTAACCAAAAAGAGATCAACAGCTTAAACAGACCCATAAAATATGAGGAAATTGAAACAGTAATATAAAACCTTCCAACTAAAAAAGCCCAGGCCCAGATGGATTTAAAACAGAATTCTATCACACATTTAAAGAGGAACTACAACCAATATTACTTAAGTTACTCAAAAGGATAGAAACAAAGGGAAATGTCCCAAATTCCTTCTATAAAGCCAGTATCACTCTAATCCCCAAGCCAGGCAAAGATACAATAAAAAAAAGACTTTAGACCCATATCCCTAATGAATATAGATGCAAAATTCTCAACAAAATTCTTGCAAACTGCATACAGGCACACATCAAGAAGGTCATCCACTGTGATCAAGTCGGATTTATTTAAGAGATGCAAGGATGGTTCAATGTACGTAAATCAATAAAAGTCATAAATCATATAAATGGACTCAAAGACAAAAATCACATGGTCATCTCAATTGACACAGAAAAGGCCTTTGATAAAATTCAACATGACTTTACGTTTAAAGTCCTAGAGGGAATTGGACTGGAGGGAATTTTTCTCAACATAATTAAAATTATATACAACAAACCCACAGCCAATATCATTCTAAATACAGAAAAATAGAAAGTTGGGTACCTTGCAAGGCTGCCCACTATCTCCACTCCTTTTCAATATAGTGCTTAAAACTCTTGCTAGAGCAATAAGACAAGAGAATGAAATTAAGGAGTACTAATTGGAAAACAGGAGTTCAAACTATCCCTTTTTGCAGATGACATGATATTATACCTAACAGATGCCAAAAATTCCCCCAAAAACTTAGAAAAGATTAACAGTTTCAGTAAAGTATCATATTAAAAAATTAATATACAAAAATCAGTAGCTTTTCCATATGCCAATAACAAGCAATTGGAGGAGTACATGGAAATCTTCCCATTCACAATAGCCTCAAAAAAAAAAAATCTCACAACAAACCTGACCAAAGACATTAAAGATCTCTACAATGAAAAAATTTAAATCTATGAAGAAGGAGATTGAGGAAGACATCAAAAGATGTAAGGACCTCCCATGTTCATGGATGGGAAGAATTAATACTGTAAAAATGACCATCCTGGAGCTAGAAGCTGTTATGCTAAGTGAAGTAACACAGAAAAATGATGTATGGTGTCCCTCATTTGTGGATCCTAGTACCAAATCCTTATATGTAAGCCAAGGTGGGTAATTTTTCAGTAAAAATAAGACCACATTAATTGATATTACTATACACATAGCTTGAAGTTTATGTCTCTATTTTCTTTTTTTTTTAGTCTCTATTTTCATAAGTTCTAAGATTTATGAGAAAAAATAAATCTGTTTCTTAAAAGTACATTAAAATATACATCAATTTGCTATGTAATTTAGGAATGTAAAATTATATTTATTTTTTACCTGCATGCAACTTTACTGTTAAAATGTGACCTCCCCGCGGCATTGCACAACACTGGTGCACAAACCTACATGTAGTCAGTACATGCATACACATAAAAATAAATAAATAAATAAATAAATAAATAAATAAATAAATAAATAAAATTTAAAAATTTTTCTAAAAAAATTGAATCACAAACATGTTTTGGAATTAACTTATAGTTTATTTTTAGACTTTGTAATTTTGGTATATGTGTGGAGTGTATATATGCATATTTTGGAATGATATAAAATTAAAGGGAACAACAACAACAACAAAAGACTTGTTCAAAGGACTGACCAAAACAGTAAACTTCTGCAGTGAAAAGTTAAAAAAGACTAAGAAGAAGCTGCAAGATAAGTCTTAACATGAATGGGGGCTGGAGAGATGGCTCAGTGGATAAGAGCGTCAACTGCTCTTACTGAGGACCCAGGTTTGATTCCCAGCACCCACATGGCAGCTAAGAACCATCTTGAACTCCAGTTCCAGGGGAAATCCAATGCCCTCTTCTGACCTACACGGCATTGCACAACACAGGGGCACCAACCTACATGGAGACAGTACACTCATACACATAAAAAAAAAAAGTAATAAAAAAAGACAACGCAAATGGCAGAATGTATGAGCTCTAGGGGGGGGCAGGGATGGGGGAACCTGTCTAAATTTGATTGGGAAAGGTTGTATGACATGCACAAAAACTCAAAAGATTTAAGAAAAAAATGACCATCCTATTCAAAGTAATATATAGATTCAACGTAATCACAATCAAAATCCCCACAACTTTCTTCACAGAATTAGAAAAAAAATTCTAAAATTTAAATGGAAAAACAAAAGACCCCAGGTAGCCAAAGCAACCCTGAGCACAAAGAGTAATGCAGGGAGGATCTCTACATCAGACTTCACACTATATTACAGGGCTATAGTCATAAAAACAGCATGGTCCAGGCAAAAAAAAAAAAAAAAATAGACCCGTAGATCAATGGAACAGAAGTGAAGACCCAAAGTTGAGTACATCCAATTTCAGCCATCTGATATTTGACAAAGGGGCCAAGAAACCTCAACGAAGGAAAAGGCAGTATCTTCAGCAAGTGGTGCTGGCAAAACTGGATCACCACTTGAAGACCAAAACTAAAGCCTTACCTTTCACCCTGTATAAAAATCAACTCCAAAACATTGGCTTTGAAAAAAAAAATCAACTCCAAATGGGTCAAAGATATAGATGTAGGAAAAGACTTTTTTTTTTTTTTTTTTTTAGAAAGGGGCTTCCTTTAGCCCCAGCTGTCCTGGAACTCATTCTGTAGACCCGTCTGGCCTTGAACTCACAGAGATCTGCCTGCCTCTGCCTCCTGAGTGCTAGTTTTAAAGGTGTGCACCAACATGCCCAGCTTAAAGGTTGTTCTTAGCCACCACATGGGTGCTGGGAATCAAACCCAGGTCCTCCACAAGAACAGTTGGTGCTCTTAACCACTGAATCTTCTCTCCAGCCCCGGAAAAGACTTTGTAAATCAGACAGCAATTGTGTAGGAAATAAGATCAACAATCAACAAGTGTGACCTCATTAAACTAAAAAGTTTTTGTACAGCAAAAAAAGTTAAAAAAGTGACAAGAAAACACACAGAGAGGAAACCTTCACCAGTGATATGTCTGACAGAGGTTTAACATCTAGAGTACATAACTACTAATAAAAACAAAGGACCAAGAATAGCAAAGAGCCAGAAGCAACCCAAGTGTCCCTCAACTGATTAGTGGATAATGAAAATGGGGTACAGCTACACAAAGGAGTTCTATGAAGTGGTACAGAAAGATGGCATCATGAAATTTGCAGGTAAATGGATGGAACTAGAAGCTGTTATGCTAAGTGAAGTAACTAGTCTCAGACAAACAAACAATGTATGGTGTCCTCATTTGTGGACCCTAGCACCAAATCCTTATATGTAAGTAAAGGTAGGTTATTTGATAGTAAAAATAATCCCACATTGACTGATGTTACTATAGATATAGCTTGAAGTTTATGTCTCTGTATTCCTCACTCTTAAGATTTATGAGAAAGAATAAAACTCTTTTTTTGAAAGTGCATTAAAACATACATCAACTTGCTATGTAATTTAGGAATATAAAGTTATATTTATTTTAACCTGCATGCAAGTTTATTGTTAAACTGTGAATCGCTAAATGTGTTTTGGAATTAATTTATAGTTTATATCCAGATCTTGTAAATCTTGTATATGTGTAGAATATATATATGCATATTTTGGAATAATATAAAATTAAAGGAAACAAAGGAAAAAAAGAAAAGACTTGTTCAAAGAACAGGCCAAAACAGTAAACTTCTGCATCAAAAAGTTAAAAAAGGGAGACGCCATAACGCGCCAGGCCAGTAGGATCGAAAGGTTATTCCTGGACAAACTGTCAGCCCATGAAAGGAAACAGCCAGAATTGACCAGAGTCCAAGTCAACAGCTCCAGAGAGAGTGGACTGTTTTACCTCTCATCCACCTGTGCCCCTTTTCTAAGCCTAGGGAACAACCTGCGGAAGAGGGGGCGTGGTAGAATGTAAGGGCTGCGATTGGGGTGAATGGTGAAACTACAGCAATGTAGTCTGGACACTCATTTGATCAACTTGATTGAACAAACAACCTGTCACCCCCCACTGGATGGTGGGGCTGTAGGTGTTTGGGCACAACAGCCTGCAGATAGGTTTTGCATGAAGGATGCTTGTACTCATGGATTATCACTTATAGCTAAAAATGAAAAAAAAAACTGGAGAAAAGATGCAGGAGACAGTTATGGCAGAATTGCATGATCTGGGATGGGTGGGGGTGGGGGGGGGAACAGTCAAGGAGAGTAAAGGAATAATATAAATGGGAAAAAAAGATGAAAGAAAAACACAAAAAAAACTAATTAAAAAAAAAAAAAAGTTAAAAAAGACTGAGAAAAAGACGCAAGACAGGACTAACCATGTGTGGCAGAATGCATGAGTTTGGGCAGGGAGAGGGACAAGGATGGAGGAAGTGGTCTAAATTTGATTAAGAAATGTTATATGAAATGTACAAAATCTCAATAAGGCTAAAAATTGATTAAATTTTTGTAATTCTACTACAATATAATATGACAGTATTTAGGTCCCCTCCTCCTGTTTGCCTCCCTTTCTGTCCCATCCAATTTAATGTTCTCTCTCTCTTCTCTCTCTCTTTCTCTCTCTCTATTATATATATATATATATATATGTATATATGTATATATGTATATGTATATATATATGTGTGTGTGTGTGTGTGTGTGTAATATATTATATTTTATAAGGCTTACAGAGCCTAATTTGTATCCCCAAATATTTTTCAGTGTGTGTCTATCCATGGCAGCCCGGTTAACCACAAAACTCCTAGCCTTGAAATAAACTGTCTCTCCCCTCCCAGTACCCAGGGGTTCTCAAAATTCCATAGGCTGGGTGAGATTTCTTACCCACTTCCCCAGTCTATGCTAGGATTTTGTCTGATTTGAGCTTGGGCGGGATATCACCAGCATACTGTCACCATTGTTGTGAGTTCATGTAAGTAACTGACCAGCTGCCTAGAAAACTGTTTCCTTGTGGTCACCCACCAACTTTGGCTCTTATAATCTTTCAGCTCCCTGTTCTGCAATGATCCCTGAGCCCTGGGAGGCAGAAGTGTGATATGGGAGTCCTATTCAGGGATAAGCACTCTGTAGCCTCTTGTTCTCTGTACATTGGCCAGTTGTGGGTTTCTGTGTTAGTCACCATCTTCTACATGAGGAAATTTCTCTGGTAAGAGCTGAAAGATGGATTAATTTATGGGTATAATAATAAGTCATTAGAAGTCACTAGTAGAAAACAAGTGTTAAGCTCTTTCCTATGCCATGTGACCTGCCCATCTTCGGGTTCCTAAGTATGATATCAATGTCAGGTATGGGCTCCATCCTAGGAAATGGACCTTAAATTCAATTAGAGAGTGATTTGTTACTCCCATAATGTCCATGCCACTATTGCACCAATGATCCAGACTAGTGGTTGTGATAGTTCACAGGCTTCAAGGCTGAGGCAGGCTGGTGATTATTTTTTCCACCCAGAAGCATGCATAGCACTTTCCAGGACTGTGGAAGCTAGCCAGTAGAGATGCAGCTTTGAAGGCAGCCCCAGGTTTATTTCATCTTGATTGTTCAATAGTTCGTGTATGTAGTGTCTTCAGCAATAGGATCTTATGGTCACTTTCCAGTGGGTAACCAAGAGGAAGGGCAATGGCCAGTAGTGTTTTCAGGTCTGTGGGATCCCTAGTCAATGGCTTCAAGAGAAGAAGTCCTTTCCTAGCATTGTGGTTTTATTTTGTTAGTCTATGTTGCCTAGTAGAAACAATGCCCTCCTGTTATAAGGTACCTCCTTTCAATCTCATTTTATAATATATATGTGTGTGCTTTAAGAAGCCTCTATGTGGTAGATATCCATATGGGCTTTTTTTAGAGCACTGGTTGTTCTTTATTTTTAATTTGTTTTTTATGTGTATGAGTGTACTGTCTGCACGTAGGTTGGTACACCCGTGCCATGCAATGCCATGGAGGTCAGAAGAGGGTGTTGGATTCCCCTGGAACTGGAGTTAGAGATGGTTCTTAGCTGCCATGTGGGTGCTGGGAATCGAACCTGGGTTCTCTGCAAGAACAGTAAATGCTCTTAACCACTGAGCCATCTCTCCAGCCCCTCCATATTCATTTTTCTAGAGGTCTTTGGTATTGCTTGTTACTTATCTCTCTCAATATTTCCTCCTCTGCCCTGCCCTCACATTCCCCACACCATTTAACCCTTCCTACTAAAAACTCTCCTTCTTCCCTTTATATCACTGCATTCTACCACCTTTCCCAGGAAGTCTCTCCCAATTCATGACCACTTATTAATTTCCTGACTTCTCTGGAGTCCAATTGGCAAATGGAACCACATGAAACTACAAAGCTTCTGTACATCAAAGAATACCATCACTCAAGGAAAGAAGCAACTTAAAGAATAAGAAAAGGTCTTCACTAGCTATACCTTTGACAGGGGTTAATATCTAGAATATACAAAAACTCAAACAACTAAACAGAAACACAAACAACCCAATTAAAAAGTGGGGCAAAGCTGAGCAGGGAGAAACACAAATGGCTGAGAAATACTTTTTAAAATGCTCAACATCTTTAGAAATGCAGATTAAAACCACTTTGAAATTTCATCTTACCTCAGTCCTAATGGCTAAAATCCAAAAAGAAGTTGACAAATGAGATGTGGAGGAAGAGGAACTCTTATCCACTGCTGGTGGCTCTGCAAACAGTCGGTGCTCTTAACCACTGAGCCATCTCTCCAACCTCCTAAAATAATTTTTAAGTGGAAATTAAAGAGGAAACCACAGAGATGGTAGCATGTGGCAGATTCAGCTGACACTGGCATATTGTATTTAAAGATAGAGGAAGGAGACCACAAGCTAAAAAAAAAAATGCTAGCTGCCTTTAGAAACTGGACAGATCAGGAACACATTCTCTCTCAGACCTCCAGAACAGAAACAGGCCTTCCAACATGTTGTTTATAACTCAGTGAAATCCACTCCAGAATTCTAATTTTCAGAACCATAAGGTCATAAATTTGTGTTAATTAAGTCATTAATTTTAAGGTAACTTATTTTGGCAACAATAGAAAACTAATATATAGACTTATATGTAAGAGATAAAAATATAAAATTCTTAGAAGAAAACACGGGAGTAATTCTTTGTGAGTATGCAATTTTTTTATATGACACCAAAAGCATAAGTTATAAAAAATAGATAAATTTTGTCTTCTTAAAATTAAAATATTAGGGCCTGGAGAGATGGCCTAGTGGTTAAGAGTGCCAACCGCTCTTGCAGCAGACCTGGGTTCGATCCCCAGCACCCACATGGCGGCTGAGAACCGTCTGTAACTCCACTTCCAGGAGAACTCCAGTTCCAGGGGAATCTGAGACCCTCTTCTGACCTCCGCGGCATTGCACGACACGGGTGCACAAACCTACATGCAGACAGTACATTCATACAAATAAAAAAATAAATAAATAAATAAATAAATAAATAAATAAATAAATAAATAAATAAAATTAATGGAGCTGGAGAGATGGCCTAGCGGTTAAGAGCGCCGACCGCTCTTACAGAGGACCCGGGTTCGATCCCACCCAGCACTCACATGGCGGCCGAGAACTGTCTGAAACTCCAATTCCAGGAGAACTCCAGTTCCAGGGGAATCCAACACCCTCCTCTGACCTCCGCGGCATTGCACAACACGGGTGCACAAACTTGCATGCAGACAGTACATTTATACACATACAAAAATAAATAAAATAAAATAAAAAATAAAAAAAGAACGTTCTATAAATGGGTTTTAAATAAATAAATAAATTTAATTTAAAAATGTTTAAAAAATTAAAATATTAATGCTACAAAGATATGATCGATAAAATGAAATGGAAATGCAGATAATAGGAAAAATATTTAAACTATATATTTGTTAAGGGTCTATGTAGCCAGAATACTTAAATTCTAGAACTCTTAAACCACTAAACAGTAAAGATTAGTATTACTAAATGGTCAAAGGCTCTTAATAGACATTTCTCAGAAACAGATAGGATAAGCATAGAACACAGTGTTTAACACCTTTAGTTAATAAGGAAATATCAATAAAAATCACAATTAGATGCTACTTCATAGTCTCTATAGTAGTTATAAGTGGTTTTATTAAAGGCCAGCAAGCTATGGCAAGGATATGGAGAAATTTAGAACCCTCAGACATTGCAGTGGGGGTTTATAAAATGGTGCAGCCACTTGAGAAAAGGAGTATACTTTCAACAAAGTTGAATATGCATATGACCCAGGACTACAACTGAAAGAACATTGTTTATAAATGTTCATAAGAGCCAAAAGAAGCAAGCCAAGTGTTAGTTAATTGAAAAATTGATAAAATACACATGCTATGCCCATATAATGGAATATTATTCAATAATAAAAATGAAGTTTTGACGCATGCTGAGTTATAAGTTTTTGACATGAATAGACCTTAAAACATAACACAAAAATTTCACATCTGATTCCATTTAGATATGAAACTATTCAAAATAATCAAATCTGTAAAAGTGAAAAGTAGATTAAAGCTGGGGCTGCTCATGGGTACAGGGTTTTTGTGAAGGGTGTTAAAAATTAATCATAGGAAATGTGAAAAGGATTATTCTCTATTCAGAGCCAAATATACTAAAGTCTTTTCAAGCTGTGCATTTAAGAAAAATATAATAATACAGGAGACCTCTGATATCAGCAATAGATTATTCTGCCAAGGAGATGCTAGCCAGAGGATCCAAGCCCCCCCAAAAGGTAAAGGTTTCTTGCCTGTAAACTGAGATACCTGCAAGAAGAGAGGTGGTAAGGCCCTGCTGTCAAAGACCTGATGCAAGCATGGGAAAGATGTATGGAGACTGCACTTGCAAGTGTACAGTTGGTCTCTGGAATTCCAGAGAGTGTTACCAAAGGCCACTAAACCAATAAAGCAAAAATTGGTCTCCTTGAGTTAAGCAAGACTCCTCCGTCAGCATCAGCTACACCTCACCTGCCTGGAAATACTGTGCAGCAGTGGCAGCCACATGTCTGTATATCCTAAATCTAATTGGCTATTAGCTCTCTTCTTGGAGGAATAATTCATGGCTGATGCCACAAGCTTACATCCTCTAGTGGTTAAGAGAAGTTATAAGCCACAGTAAGACCTTGTCATCTCTTACAGAAAAAAATATAATTCATGGATTATCATACCATCCAAACATCTGTGTCTATACCAAAGTAACCTACCATAATAATTAGTACTGTTTAAATACCTATATATCTAATTGCTTGTGCTTCATTAGTAGGATTGAAAGGTTATTCCTGGACAAACTGTCAACCCATGAAAGGAAACAGCCAGAACTGATCAGAGTCCAAAACGACATCTCCAGACAAAGTAGACTGTTTTGCTTCTCATCCACCAGTACCCCTTTTCTAAGCCTATGGAACAATCCGTGGAAGAGGGGGCATGGTAGAATGTAAGGGCTGTGACTGGGGTGAATGGTGAAACTACAGCATCATAGTCTGAACACTTACTTGATTAACATGATTGTACATATAAGCCCCACCAGCTGGATGGCGGGAGACATGGGCTGTGTGGGTTTGGGCATAGCTGCTTGCAAATTGGTTTTACATGAAGGATGCTTGTACTCATAACTTATTACTTATTGTAAAAAAAATAAAAATTAAAAATTGGAAAAAAGAAACAAAAAAATTAGTCATAGTGATGTTGCTTTGCTTTGCAAATATACTGAAATCACCACAGATTCACTGCAAATGTGTGAACTGAGTAGTGCTATCTATCTGAAAGTGTCTCTTAAAATTCATGTAGTGGAACTTAATGACTAATGAGACAGTATTAAGAGGTGGCATCTTCAGAGGTCAGTCACAAGAACTAAGCCCCTGTCAATGGGACTAGTGGCCTTATCTAAGGGCCAGAGTGTGATCCCTGGGCCCATGCCACCTGCACCCTTTCTTATGACATGTTTCGTGTACCCCAGGCTGGCCTTGAGTTCTTCGTTCACCTACTTCCACTTCCAAATTGCTGGAATTACAGGTATGTGCTACCATGTCTGACTCTCATTATTTAAAGGGTCATTTCACTTTTACCTGTGATTCCCTGAGTTGTCAGACTCTGCCTTCCCAACACGTTTTCTTGTAGCTCCATGCACAGTCCCTCATATGCAGCATTCTCCACAATTCCACTTCCTGTTCTTTTCTGTTTCTATTTCTCCAAACAAAGCAAAAGACAAAGGTGTTGCAGCTGTCACTCCTCGCAAGCTTTTCCCTCAGGGACTCAGAGAAACACTTGTCCTTGTTCATGTGCTTTTAATGCCAGAACTCTGGAATTCTTCACTTAGTGTCTCATGCCTCTGGCTTTTGAGAACCTTAAACCACTTAAAAGTATTCTCTCTTATAATAAATATGTATTGTACTTCCATTACATTCCAGGCATTGTGTTTATCCCTGGAACCCAATGTGAACAAAATAGAACTGCCTTTGGCCCTGTGAAGCTCTTATGGAAAAGAAGTACCAATCCATCACCAAACTGTGAAAGCAAATGCTTAAGCAGGTAACACATTAAGGATTTAACACACAAATATTTGACTTTTCCATTAATCCTAAAGGTTATTACTTGTATCTCCATTTTACAGATGAAGTTTAAGGTCTTCTATCTAAACAATAATGAAGCTAGGATTCAACCTGACATCTCTAGGGTCCAGATTTTGTGTTATCAGCCTTTTTGTGTATTACCTCAGTGTGACTGTGAACACAAATGTTCTCTTTACACATTTATTTTGCAGATACCTGTGTTATCTTAGGTGACAGACAAGAAAGAATATTGCTGAAAACAGGCTGAAAAATGGGACAAAATAAAAACATCATTAAGGTCAAATGCCTGGCGCTAAGCTAAAGACTCAGTCCAGTTTGCGAGGCACCTACTGAGGTTCTAGAAATGAACAGTGGTGTTGGACCTCACTAACCAGTTAGTCCTCAAGACCCTCTGTCATTTGTGATGGCCTTGCCCCCAAGAAATATGCTTGTCCTGCAGGCTGTGCTGACCCCCAAATGGGTGCTGGCTTCCTCAAAACTAGATCTCAGATTCTGCCTTTTATATCCTTTTCTCTGTCTTTTGTTGTTCTGGGTTTAGAACAGTTTTTATTCATTCTTGAACAATTTCAGACATTTAAACAATATATCTTGATCATATCCACCCCAACTTTTCCTTCTGCTCCTTCTGAACCTCAGCACACACCCCTCCCACTTTGACGCCTTTCCTGAAACATAAGCCAAAAGATCTTTCCTCCCCAAAGTTTTTTTCAGACATTGTGGTCACAGGTATCAGAAAGCTAATAGAATTTCCTCCTCATTTTTCTTTTATTCATTTTTTGTAAAAAAGTAGTCAGGACGTTCGGAACAAAAAGCTAAACAAGGGTCTAGAAAGATGGCTCAGCAGTTAAGAGCACCGGCTGCTCTTGCAGAGGATCCAGGCTCGATTTCCAGCACCCACATAGTGGCTAACAATAATCCATAACTCCATTTCCAGGCCTTCTTCTGACCTGTCCAAGTACTGCATGACCTGGGTGCACTTACATACAAGCAGGCAATACACTCATAAATTTTTTTTTTAATTTTTTAAAATTAAAAAAACTAAACAAGAAAGAAGTTTTCAACATCTAGGAGAATGCTTGTAATTCAAATTTTTGTTGAACGCACATGTCTTTCTAATTATTCAATAAAACTGTCAGATTTAACAAATTCAGGATCCAATAATAACTGCACACTAAAGCCCAGTTCCGATAACAGTTTTAGCATAGAGTCAAGTGTCTATTGGTGTTGATCTAAGACACACCATGTACATATCATTCCGCCATTCTTTTTTTTGTGTGTGTGTGTGTGTGTGTGTGTGTGTGTGTGTGTGTGTGTGTGTATATATATGTACTGTCTGCATGCAAGTTTGTGCACCTGTGTCGTGCAATGCCGCAGAGGTCAAAAGAGGGTGTCGGATTACCCTGGAACTGGAGTTCTCCTGGAATTGGAGTTTCAGACGGTTCTCGGCCGCCATGTGGGTGCTGGGGATCGAACCCGGGTCTTCTATAAGAGCAGTCGGTGCTCTTAACCACTAGGCCATCTCTCCAGCCCTCATTCTGCCATTCTACTCCTTCCAAAGTGAACGGGAATGACGAAAGAGTTACTCAGATGCGTTAGTAAAGTCCTTAGTTAAATCCCTCAATGTCCACAAGAGACATCACAGAACAAACACAGAAGCCATTCAGAAACAGAAAGAATATCAAACAATACTGAAAAACGTGGCTTTATTTTAAAATAACTAACTTTGGGGCTGGAGAGATGGCTCAGCAGTTAAGAGCACTGACTGCTCTTGTGGAGGACCTGGGTTCGATTCCCAGCATCCACATGGCAGCTAAGAACCATCTTTAACTCCAGTTTCAGGGGAATCCAACACCCTCTTCTGACCTCTGCAGCACTGCACGACATGGATGCACCTACCTACATGCAGACAGTACACTCATACACATAAAATAAAAATAGGGCTGGAGAGATGGCCTAGCAGTTAAGAGCACCAACTGCCTCTTGCAGAGGACCTGGGTTCGATCCCCAGCACCCACATGGCGGCTGAGAACAGTCTTTAACTCCAGTTCTAAGGGAAACCGACGCCCTCTTCTGACCTCCGTGGCATTGCACGACGTGGGTGCACAAACCTGCATGCAGACAGTACATTCATACACATTAAAAAAAAAAAATACATGGGCTGGAGAGATGGCTCAGTGGTTAAGAGCGCTGACTGCTCTTGTAGAGGACCCGAGTTCGATTCCCAGCACCCACATGGCGGCTAAGAACCCTCTTTAACTCTAGTTCCAGGGGAATCTGACACCCTCTTCTGACCTCCTAAGCATTTCACAATGTGGGTGCACCACCCTACATGCAGACAGTGCACTCATACACATAAAAAATAATAAATAAAAATTTTTTTAAAATACATAAAAATTAAAATTAAATAAAATAACTAACTTTAATTGAGCATTTACAATGCCCAGATTCTTTTATATATTGAATCAGTCCTCTTCAGGTGAACAAAATCAGATCAAATGGGAAAACCTGCCTTCTGAGCTATAAGTGTAGTGATCTAGGCAGAGTATCAAGAGCCTACTAGATAGCCTTGTTTTAGAGTCCAGTTTGGTTTACAGAGCCACATTTTAAGACACTATCTCTCTCTACTAAGAAGATATCCAGTTCTTGCTTCAGCAGCACATATACTAAATTGAAACATTAGAACATTAGCATGGAACTTATGCCAGAATGACATGTAAATTCATGAAGTATTCCATATTTTGTTTACACCATTGAAATCTCCAGTTTGGTAGTCTAACAAGATCTGCATAATAACAGGTTCTAGAGATGAACAGCAGTGCTGGACCCAGTTGTCACGCCAAGCCAGATGGAGGAAATTTCACAAGGTCCCATCCCCAACAGCCAATCAACAGATGTTGAGGAAGGGAAATCAGTTCTCTCCAAGGACTAGTTCCCTGAGAGGTTATCTAACCCCAAGTGGGCAGTCTGAAACACAGGTGTATAAGAGCACCATGAAATGAACTCAGTACATTATGTACATATTTAGATATGTATGTATATGTGACAATAATAATCAAAGAAGAGGACAAGCAATTGAGAGGGAGTAGGGGACATGAAGGAGTTGGAGGGGACTAGAAGGGACAGAAATGATGCAACTACAATACCCATGTATGAAATTCCCCAAAGTAAAATACAATTCAAACAAAGAAGGCACCCCAGTAAAGGACATCCCCATCTCCTAGCCTGGAGACCAAATGGCAGCCCTGATGGTAGCCCAGTGGATGCTAATATTTAGGCAAACATGTTCCTGCTTCTTTAACCCCATTATACCCACCTCTATCTCCTCTAACCCCATGAAGAGAGAGTTCAAAGGAGTCCAAGGCAAAACACCCACCTCTGATTTATTTTTGAAATATGGTCTATCTCCACAGAGCCTGCATTGGAGGGGGAATTTTTTTCCACTTTTCCTGAGGGACATCATTAGCAATGTGATAATTAATGAAAGGCAGCGGCTGGAGCTGGGTAAATTATTAATGCTTTCAGTCATCCAGAGAGCAGACAGCCCTGTGTTGGGTTGTCCTTGGTGACAGCATGGAAGTACTCTGAGGAAACAGGAACAGGGGGCAGAGGAACAAAGCTGTATGTGTCTGTGTGCTGGATAGCTTTAGTGTCAACTTGACACACCTGGGTTTAAGGAGCCTCAATTGGGGAATTGGCTCCATTGGACTGGCCTGTGGCCACGTCTGTGGAGTATTGTCTTGATGGTTGAGCAGTGTGGGAGGGCCCAGCCCACTATGGGTGGTGCCACCCTAGGCAGGTTATTTTGTACTGTATAAGAGGTCAGGCTGGGCATGAGCCAAGAGAGCAAGCCAGTGAATAGCATTCCTCCATGGCTTGTGCTTCAGCTCCTGCCTCCAGGTTCCTGCCCTGGACTCCCTAAGTGATGAACTGTGACCCAGGAGATGTAAGCTGAATAAACCCTTTCCTCCCCAAGTTGGTGTCAGAGTGTTTTGTCACAGCAATGGAAGACAAGCTAGAACAGAAATTGGTACCAGAAGAGTGGGGTATTGCTGTGACAGACCTGACCTTGGGGTTTTGGGGAAGGATTGTAGAGGCGTTTGGAATTTGAGGCTGGGAAGATCACTGAATGCCTAAAGATCGTGGCTGTGGAACTTGGAACAGTTTTGCTGAAGGAGTTGTAGAAGATGAAGGCCTGGCTTGTGAAGTTTCTAGTTTCAAAGGGGAGCAGAGATCATCAGGACTGTGTAATCTGTGGGTTCTGGTCAGCTGGGGCTGAAGAATCAGCTATAAGTAACAGGAGACCAGAACCTGAAGTGAAATCTTTGCGTTACTGGGACAATTGATGCTGGTTAGCTGGGGCTGAAAAATCAGCTGTAAGTAACAAGAGACCAGCATCACTGTGGTGAGGGAAGAATTTCTTCAGGGTCAGCACACAGAAGCTATGATCCAGAAGGGGCCTGAGCCTCCATCTCGAACCAGAAGCAGGACTTGGTAAAATATAGAGTCTCCTATATGGTTCCAGTGTTGAAATTTGAGGGGGTCACAGAGAGCAGCCGAGGCTTGGCACTGTGAGAGGTCAGGAAAGGCCATTGGTGGAAGTGCACCTTGGTTGCAGTGAAGACCCCAGGACTGCAGGAGTCGTGAAGAGAAGCTGAGGCTTTGCACCAGGAGAGGTCAGAAGAGACCATTGGTGAAGGTGCTGCCTCAGTTTCAGTGGCGACCCCAGCGTTTTGGAGATGCTGGGACCATGGGACGACCACCAAGAGCAGCAGCAGGTGTGGAATGGAATTGGCCTGGGCCTTCGAGATGAGCTGTGTGTGCCATGGATGGCAGAGTCAGAGAGGGGGAGCTGCCAAAACCCTTTGGAGCCCAGAAGATCATGAGTGAGTCCCAGGTGTCCAGCCTTGAGCTACTTGCTGGACTTAGGTTTTGTTTGAATGTGCCTGATTCTTCCCTTTGAAATAAGACAGTACTTGTTTTGGATTTTACAGCAGCCCACAGTTAAGAGACTTTTAACAGACTGTGCACTTTTAAGTATTTTGACATTTTAAGGACTGTGGGGCTTTTAAGGTTGTACTGTCTTAGGTTGTGATTAATGTTAACATCATACTTTGGGGCTAAGAACTGGAAAGGTGGTGGTTTAATAGTGATGTGTTTTGTGTGTCAAGTTGACAAGGGGTCAATTGTGCTGGATAGCTTTAGTGTCAACTTGACACACCTGGGTTGAGATAGCCTCAATTGGGGAATTGGCTCCATTGGACTGGCCTGTGGCCACGTCTGTGGAGTATTGTCTTGATTGTTGAGCAATGTGGGAGGGCCCAGCCCACTGTGGGTGGTGCCACCCTGGGCAGGTTGTTGTGTACTGTATAATCGGTCAGGCTGGGCATGAGCCAAGAGAGCAAGCCAGTGAATAGCATTCATCCATGGCTTGTGCTTCAGCTCCTGCCTCCAGGTTCCTGCCCTGGGCTCCCTAAGTGATGAACTGTGACCCAGGAGATGTAAGCTGAATAAACCCTTTCCTCCCCAATTTGGTGTCAGTCAGAGTGTTTTGTCACAGCAATGGAAGACAAACTGGAACAGTCTGTGTGTCTGTGAGCACGTGTGTGTCTATATGTTTATACGTGGCCATGTGTTCATGTGTCCATGGTTTGCATGTATATCTATGTGCACATGTGTGGAGTCTGTGCACACAGGTTCAGCCATTTTCACCCAATGGGCTGGTTTGCATGCAGAAGTGCACAAGGATTAGACCTGGGAACTGGTCCCTCTTGCAAACAGAAAGTATTCTCAGATTCTTCATACAGAATAGCCTTGTGGAAGTCAGAGCTGGTTGTAGGGACCGGAACTGTGAGGCCAGGTTGGTCTCACTGCAGCTACCGAGACTGGAAGCTAGGGTGAAGTGGAGGAAGACATTATGACATCAGACAGAAGTGGCCCTGGAAAGGGTATCTATGATTTGTTTGCAGAAGCCAAGGCTTCGAGACAAATATTAGGGGCTGAGATACACAGAGCAAAAGATGGTAGGTAACCTGGGAAAGTGAGAGTGAATAGAGCTGCGTGGGAACGGATGGAAGAAGCAATGATGGAGACCAGTGCCCAGGAAGAATCTAGTGAGCAGAGGGATCTGTCTCCCCTCGACAGGCCCGCCCCACCATCATGCACCCCACCAAGCTGAGCCTTCTTGTTGCATAAGATCACGCTCTCCTTAGCAGGTGAAAATACCATCTCCTTCTCTGCTATATCCCCAGAGCCTGTCTCAGTGCCTAACACAGAGTAAGTGCCAAAAAGTTTTGTGAAATGAGGAGTAAAAGGATGAATGGATGGATATTTAACTTGCTGGATGTTGACCAAAGAAAACTATTTATTAGCATTTTTCAATAAAACCACATCAATTGTTACTTAGAGTAACAAAGAATTTGCTGAAGAGTTCATTGGAGAGTGGGAAGAGAGTTCCCAGTGTACACGTGACATAGCAAATAACTGAATAATCACACATGAAACAGAGGCTCGCTTTCTCTCCATCCTTGTTTTTCCTCCTTGTAATCCGTTCCCTCCTCTTCTTACTAAGTGCAAAGCAAAACAAAAAACAAACAAACAAACAAAGATAAAGAAAAACACTGCTGTTAGAATTGTTGTATGATTTAAAGACCAAGAGACCCCATTCTCATATGCCAGCTCTGAGCTCTTGGCACACATGCCAAGATCTCCAGCCAGATCTGTGCTTGGTGAAGTAGGAAGCAGATGAAGCTTGTGCCAGTGTCTTCCTGTGGGCTCTCATGCCTCAGCTTCTCTGCAGTCCCTTAAAAAGAGCCTGTGAAACACCAATTGTACATATGAACCCACAGCACTCAGGAAAACATGCAGCAAGCCCAAGCCAGACAAAAACCCAGTACGGATGGGGGAGATGGACAAGAAGTCCCAGCCCTAGCTGAGGAACTATTGGCAAGTGATAGCTGTTGGGAGAGTCAGTTTTCTTTAATGCTGTGAAAACTGGTAGGGTGACCAGACTCCAAGCGACGGACCCAAGAGCATCTCAGGAACACAAATGAGACTTGACAAGCCTTTAGATAAAAGAAAAAATAATAGAGGACATGAAGTTGGAGGTGGGTAGTAGTGTGGGAGTGGAGGATAGAGTGGGTCTGAATTTGTTCAAATTACATTATATGAAATTCTCAAGGAATCCTTTTTTTTTTTTTTTTTGGTCTTCTTGAGACAGGATTTTCCTATAGCCCCAACTGGCCTGGAACTCGATATGTTGACCAGGCTGGCCTGGAACTCACAGAGATCTGCCTACCTCTTCCTCCCAAGTGCTGGGACTAAAGGCGTGCACCACCACACTCAGCTCAATAATTTTTAAAAGAACAAAGAGACTGTGGATCTGGTTATAGTGGTATATTCCTATAACCCTGTAATTCCAGCAATCAGGAGTCTGAGGCAGGAAGATTGCCATGAGTTCCAGACAAGTCAGGACCCCATACCAAGACCTTGTCTCAGACAGATAGATAGATACATACTGAGAGGAGGGGGGAAGAACACGGAAAAGCACTCCTAGGGTCTGAGCGAGCAAGTGGTCTGTGCCTCGGGAGTATTTTCTTTTTCTTTTCTTTTGGTCTTTTTGAGACAGGGTCTCCCTATATCCCAGCTGTCCTGGAACTCACTCTGTAGACCAGGCTGGCCTTGAACTCACAAAGATCCTCTTGCCTCTGCCTCCCAAGTGCTAGGATTAAAGGCGTGCGCCACCACGCCCAGTAGGAGTATTTTCTTTATACATCAGAATAAAATAAAGGGGAGTTTGGGAAAACAATTATCAGACTGATTCCATGAACAGAAAATTAGGAAATAAACAATACAAGTCCATGAATTAGAGAGCAATCTCTAGGTTTTCCCTCCAAGATTCAGCAAGAAAAGAGAAGGCAAGAAAGGAGAAATGAAAGCTACAGTTCACATAAGCACCGGCATTGGTAAACCGGTATGAACACCAGGTCTGCAGAATCCGTGCAGAAAAATGAAATCTCAGAAAAAGAACTGAGCACAGGGAAAAGAAATAAGAATCAGGGACACAGGAGAACTATCTCCCACCAAGGCAAAGAAAATCTTTCCATTGAAAAGAATCAGTAAGAGCCAGGCAGGATTATAGAGACAGCTGTATGTCATGAGACCCTTGAGCATCATTTCAAAAGTTCAGAAATGGGGGGGTGCATAGAGACCAATAAAGACAAGATAGTTAAAATCAATTAATCAGTTGAAAGATTTATCTTATCCCAATACCAGAAAAGAGTAGACCAAGAGTACCCAGAGACATAGAAATTTGTTTATACACCTCTGTCTGAAAAATATGCTCCATAGTAAGAGCAAACTAAGCATAATTAAATTGAGTAAGAACTTAGATACATAATACCTAACTACTAGTCTCAAAGAGAATCACTTGAAGAGGGCTGGGGACATAGCTCAGTTGGTAAAGCACCTGGTATGTACCAGGCCCTGGATTCTATTCCTAGTACTGTGAAATCAAACTGCTTGAAGAAACAATCTGATGAATTAGAATAAGAACTCAAGAATTGTTATAGAAGAATCAATGGGGCATAATAAAACCTATGGTTATTGTTATTATATGGTTTAGAAATTTAATGCAACTATTGACAAAGTAATCCTAGGGTAAAATAACAAAAATTTAAAATATTGCACTAAAACATGGATCTGAGAAAATAATCAGTGATTTTTTTATTTTATTTTTATTTTTTATGTGTATGAGTATACTGTCTGCATGTAGGTTGGTGCGCCCATGTCGTGCAATGCCGCAGAGGTCAGAGAGGGCATCAGATTCCCCTGGAACTGGAGTTAAAGACAATTCTTAGCCACCATGTGGGTGCTGGGAATCGAACCCGGGTCATCTGCAAGAGCAGTCGGTGCTCTTAACCACTGAGCCATCTCTCCAGCCCAAATAATCAGTGATTTTCAGAGAGGGAATGGACTAGCCACTCACATAGAAGGAAAACATGGAGATGATAAAATGAAAGAAACAGGAAAAATGTTTCAATGCCTCTAATGAGGAAAGTTATATGAGAGTAGAAATATGTTCATTGGATTTCCACATATGAATTTAGCCAGGATCATCATCAAAAGCAATTTTCAATGGGTACCATGGATAGAAATAAAATTCTACTAGGTTGAAAGTCAATAGAGAGACATACTTCCAATCTTGATGTTGTCTTGAGCACATGCTATTAAGTAATTCCATTACAAGGACCAGATAAAACATAAAAAGAAAATTGAAAAGAATATGGTTAGCCATGATATGGAAGAGATCATCCAGCAGGCCAGAAACTCAGTGTCACGAGCAAACAGAAGCAGGAGAGTTGCTGGACTCTCAGTCCAGAGGTGGTAAAGAGTGCAGAAGCTATAGGACAGAAATTAACACTGCCCCAAACTGGGCTCGCATGGGCCTCTCCCAGCAGGGAAGCAAGCTTAACTACTTAACTATTTTAAAAACTGCTACTGGGACTTCGGCCAGGCTGGCAACTCCAAATCAATAGACTTCGTGATGAAAGGTGAAATACCACAACAGACAATGAAAAGATCCAGACAATCATACAGGAATACTTCACAAACCTATATGCTACTAAATTTGAAAACCTACTAGAAATGGATGAATAGCTAAAATCCTGGGAATAACCAAAGCTTAACCAAGAAGAAATTGACAGCTTAAACAGACACATAATATATGAAGAAATTGAAAACGTAATAAGAAACTTCCCAACTAAAAAAAGCCCAGGCCCAGATGGTTTCACGGAAAAATTCTATAAAACATTTAAAGAGGACTTACAACCATTATTACTCAAACTGTTCAGAAGGATACAAGCAGAGGGAAATCTCCCAAATTCCTTCTATGAAGCCAGCATCCCTCTAATATCAAAACCAGGCAAAGATACAACCAAAAAAGAGAACTATAGAACCATCTCATTAATGAACACAGAGCAAAAAATTCTCAACAAAATATTTGCAAACATACAGACCCACACCAAAAGATCCATCATGACCAAGTTGGATTCATACTAGAGATGCAGGGATGGTTCAACATATGACAATCAATAAATATCATAAAACACATAAATGGACTGAAAGACAAAAACCACATGATCATCTCAATTGACACAGAAAAGGCGTTTGACAAAATCCAGCATCCCTTCATGCTTAAAGTCCTAGAGGGAATTGGACTGGATCATTCCTCAACATAATCAAGGCTATATACAACAAAACCACAACAAACATTATCCTAAATGGCAAAAAGTTAGAAGCATTCCCCTTAAAGGTAGGAACTTGGCAAGATTGCCCCCTAACTCCACTCCTCTTCAATATAGTACTTGAAATGCTTGCTAGGGCAATATGGCAAGAAAAGGAAATTAAAGGAGTACTAATTGGAAAAGAGGAAATCAAGATATCCCTTTTTGCAGACAATATGATAGTTTACCTAAAGGATGCTAAAAACTCTACCAGAAAACTCCTAGAAATGATTAAGAGTTTCAGTAAAGTGGCAGGATACAAAATTAATCTATAATAACCAGTAGCCTTTCTTTACACCAACAATAAGCAACTAAAGAAGGAATATAAGGAGACCTTCCCACTCACAGTAGCCTCAAAAAAAAAAAAATACCTAGGAACAAACCTAACCAAAGACACCAAAGATCTCTACAACAAAAATTTTAAACCCCTGAAGAAGGACATTGAAGAAGACATCAGAAGATGGAAAGAACTCCCATGTTCATGGATCAGAAAAATTAATATAGTAAAAATGTCCATTCTACCCAAATTAATATACAGATTCGATGGAATCCCAATTAAAATCCCCATGAGTTTCTTCACAGGCTTGGAAAAAAATAGCTGATTTAATATGGAAAAACAAAAGACCCCAAAAACCCAAAGCAATTCTGAGTAAAAGATCAAAATGGGGGGGGGGATTCTCTATACCAGACTTCAAACTACAGGGCTATAGTCATAAAGACAGCCTAGTACTGGCACAAAAACAGACCTATAGACCAATGGAACAAAACTGAAGATCCAAACTTGAGCACATACAATTTCAGCCACCTCATATTTGACAAGGAGGCCAAGAAGACACAATGGAGGAAAGACAGCATCTTCAGCAAATGTTGTTGGCAAAACTGGATCACCACTTGTAAAAGAATAAAATTAAATCCCTACATCTCATCCTGTGCAAAAATCAACTCCAAAGACCTCAATGTGAAACTCGAAACTCTGAAGGTGATAGAAGAAAATGTTGGCAGCAACATACAAGACATAGTCATAGGAAAAGACTTTTTTTTTTTTTGTTTTCTTGTTTTTTTGTCTTTTTCAAGGACAGGTTCCCCTTGTAGTCCCAGCTGTCTAGGAAATAAGGTTGACAATTCAACAGTAGGATCTCATTACTCACAAGCTTCAGTTACGGCAATGAAAGAAAAAGTTAAGGAAATGAAGAGAAAATCCACAGAGTGGGGAGGAAACCTTCACAGCACATTTAACTTCCATAATATATATTATGCCAAAAAACAACACTCGCCAGCGTGTGTGTGTCATGCCTTTACTCCTCGCACTTCAGGAGGGCAGAGGCAGGTGGACTTTGTGAGTTCAAGGCCAGCCTGGTCTACAGAGCGAGTTCCAGGTCGGCTGGGCGCTACAGGGGAGACCCTGTCTCAACAAAGACCAAACAAAAAACAAAACCTAACAAAAAAACCAAAAGAAATAAGAAAAACACACTGGGACTCACTGCCGGAAGCGTTCTTTGTACTGAGCGGTACCCACCACGGCCCTGCTAAGGGAAGGGGGGAACACAGTACCCACCTGCAGGCCACTGTAGGGAACTGGCCCCTCAATGCAGAGACCAGCCAGCATCCTGTAGCCTTGGCTGAGACCCGGTGGGCCCCTCCAAATAGGCCCTTAGCTTGCCAATGAGACACGTTTTCCCCACTCCTTGGCCATGATTTCCACCCTGCCAAGAGGCTGCTGGCCCCTGTACGGAATTTCAGTGCATGTGGGCTGATGGCTACCTTCAGGCCTATGTCCATCACCAAATCACTTTGCCACCACCATGCTATCCAGATTGGTGGTATTGAGAAACCTATTTCAACCCACTGGCCACCCAAAGAAATGCAGGCTTGCTTTGGACGTATTTGAGGCAAAAAAAAAAAAAAAAAAAAAAATGACAGCCAGGAATTCTGTAATGATAGTAATGGAGAATTTATTACCTGCTACAGCCTGCTTTTATAAGCCAAATGACATAAATTCCCAGAGCCAATCACAGGACCCCCAACTCCGTGCCACTGCACACCATTGCCCCACCCAGCATCACACACCTAGGCCACATTGTTTGCTCCTCCTTGGGGCAGAGTCAGATAAATCCCCTGACTCCCATCCACATGGTGCCTAAGGGTTGCTAGCTGAGAACTAGCCCCCAATTCAAACTGGATCTTCCTACAACTCACTCAAAAGATGGAGTAAAGACCTGAACAGAGACTTCACAAGTGAGGAAATAGAGATGGCTGAGAAACATCTTTAAAAGTGTTCAACATTGTTAATAATTAAGGAATGCAAATCAAAACCACTTTAAGATATCATGTCACTCCAATAAGACTGGCTAGGATCAAGAAAACAAATGATACCAAATGTTGGAGAGGTTGTGGGGAAAGGGGAACACTCATCCACTGCTGGTGGGAATGCAAACTTTACAGCTGCTATGGAAAGCAGTGTGGAGAACCCTTGGAAGACTCAAAATGAGCCTACCACCTGACCTAGCTGTACCACTCCTGGGTAAATACCCACAAAACTCATCCTACTGCAATATACATGTACAGCCATGTTTATTGCAGCTCTCTTCATAATAGCAAAGAGCTGGGACCAACCCAAGTGCCCCTCAACTGACAAGTGGATAGAGAAAATGTGGCACATCTACATGGTGGAGTTTTATGCATTGGTAAAGAAAGATGACATCATGAACTTTGCAGATAAATGGACGGAACTAGAAGATATTATGGTAAGTGAAGTAACACACTCCCAGAAAAACAAATGACGAATAGTATCCCTGATCTGTGGATGCTAGCACCAAATACCTAGTTGTAAGGCAAACTGAGCAACATTAATGTTATATTCCTTGTGATCTAAAAACAACTGTTCTCTTTTATTGTGAATCACTTAACAGGTTCTAGAATTAACCTACAATTTATTTTCAGACTTTGGAATTTTGGTATATGGGTGGAGGGTATGTATGCATATTTTAGAGTAATATAAAATTAAAATGGAAAAATGTGAATTCTGAAATATTGTTTGGAAATAATGTAGTTTGTTTTCAGGTGACATAATTTTAGTATAGGTGAGACATATATGTGTGTGTGTGTGTGTGTGTGTGTGTGTGTTGAAGTATTACAGGTTGGAGGGAAACAGCAACAACAAAAGAAACGGGACAAAGAAAAACTGAAACAGTGAAGTTCTCTTAAAATCAATAATTCTCTGCTTTGAAAAAAAACTCTGGAAAGACTCAGAAAAAGATGCAAGACATGTATGACAGAATGCATGAACTCAGGTGGGGTGGGGGACATGGAAAGGGAAATGAGTTTAAATTAGATTGAGAAATGATGTACAATACATGAAAAAGTTTAATAACAATAAAAATATTTTTTAAAAATATGTTATTGATAACTCCTTAGGTATAACTAATGAAAAGTGATATATATCCAAGAAAGGACATTTCTGTGAACTGAACAAAACTTGAGCATGTCAGGCCCTGACCTAGCATGTAGTCATTATGCTGGATAGCTTTAGTTGTCAATTTGGCACACCTAGAAAGAGGAAACCTCAACTGGAGAATTTCCTCCATTGGATTGGCCTGTGGCCATATCTGTGGGGCATTTTCTTGATTCTTGAGTGATGTGGGAGGACCCAGCCCACTGTGGATGGCGCCACCCGTAGGCAGGTTGTCCTGTATTACATAAGAAAGCAGGTTGAGCTCTAGCCAGGGGAGCAAGACAAGAAGCAGCTATCCTCCATGGTCTGTGCTCCAGGCTTCTTCCCTGAGTTCCTGCACTGACTTCCCTCAGTGATGAACTGTGACCTGGGAGATATAAGGTAAAATAAAGCTTTTCCTCTCCAGGTTGGTTTTAGTCATTGTTTTATTTATCACAGGAATTGAAAGCTAAGATAGTCATGACTTGGAAAACAAGACGTGAGGAGAGTAAACCAACCACCTGCAGTTCCCTCTCTCCAACAGGCCAGGAGATCCAAACCACCGTGGTAAACCCTCATTCTAGATGGAAGCAATCATTAGCCATTAGATAATAGGGGTAGAGGCAAGAATGCTCACTCTGAAGTGAGTTGGCAATGTAAATTCACATCAAGGAATTTAATACTTAGAAGACAATAAAATCAACAATCAAAATATGAAACCACATAATACTTGTTTTATAAATACACTTGGAAAATTGTGGGTGTTGAGACAAAAATAAATTTGTAAAAAGAATAAGAAATGGTTATTTAATGCAAGTTTAGAGTGTGCTAAGCTCTTACATTGTTTGTGAGAGAAATAGAGGTATTTTATCACTTCAGTACTTTCTCAGCCTCCCTGACAGGTGATTAGGACTATGATACTGGACTCTAGCTAATAGAATGTGGGTACTTTTATAACTTGGCCGGAGGATTATAGCTGTATAAACTTTCTTCCCCTTGCATGCTAATCAGGGACACAACCATTTGATATGGGAGCATGCCAACAAAAAGAAACTAGACCCTTCAGTTGTTGTTGACAGAGACCCGCTAAGAAGAGCCGCCCAACAAGTACTAGGATCTGACTTCACTCTGATATTCAAGCTACTGGTTATAGTGGCTGATGTTACTTCTGCTAATAACCACTAAAAGTTACACATCAAGCAAATTTATTAATTTAGAGATATGCATTAAACTCCAGAATGTTGGAAATAAGTCACTTTACAAGAACTTGGAGAGTAAAACCTAAGAAAACGTACAGAATATGCTCATGGTTTGAATACCGGGAGCTTGGTCCCCAGTGTGGTGGTATTTAGAAGCAATAGAAACTGACTGCCTTCAACATGTAATGAAATCCAAGACTCCTTGGGAAAAATATCAGCATTAGTGGAGAACATGTAAAGAGACCTAAATAAATGGAGCAATTATGCCATGTTCATGATTGACAGATAAACATCTATACCCTTTCCAAATTAATTGACAAATAATGTGTGATTCCAGTCAATATCCAAAACAGCTTTTAATAAAATTTTATTAAAATCACATATAATAGTAAAGTAACAAAATAACCAGAACAATTAAAAAGAACTCTGGAGATAGGGAGGGAGAGCATTACTATACCAGATGAGACACTGGGGACTGGTCTGATTCTTCCAGTTAGGTCTCCTGTTGTAGACAGTTATGCCACACTCTTCACCTACAGAATGATGGAAAAGGCACCCTGAAACCACTATAAAATAAATAAAAGCAAACACACTTGATAATTTTGTGTAAGCATAGACAAAAACAAATTACTATGCAGTCCATTAATTATCAAACATTTCCATCTCTCAAATGAAACATGTGACTGTTTACAGCTTCACTAAGTACAGTTTTAGCTCACTGTGGTCTCCTCTTGTTAAAGAAAATATTCATTAATGAGGCTGGAGAGGTGGCATAGGGCCTGTTGCTCTTCCAAGGGACCAGAACTGGGCTCCCAGCTCCCATGTCAGGCAGCTTACACCCACCTGTAACTCCATCTCCCAGGAATTCAACAGAGAGAGAGAGAAAGAGAGAGAGAGAGAGAGAGAGAGAGAGAGAGAGAGAGAGAGATTGATTTGGGGGGCATTTTTGAGGCAGGGTCTCTGGCCTGGAACTCACTCTGTAGACCAAGCTGGCCTTGAACTCACAGAGATCCACCTGCCTCTGCCTCCCAAGTGCTGGGATCAAAAATGTGTGCCACCATGCCCAGCTAGAGAGAGATCTTTTTTAAAATAAAAGAAAGGGCTGGGGAGATGGCTCGGCAGGTTAGAGCACTGGTTTGACTCTCAGCACCCAAATGGTGGCTAACTACTATCTACCACTCCAGTTTCAGAGTATCTAATTTTCTCTTCTGACCTCCACAGGCATTGCATGATACAGGTATACTTACATACATGCACATGCAACACTCATACATGTAAAATAGAAAGGAAGGAAGGAAGAAGAAAGAAAGAAAGAAAGAAAGAAAGAAAGAAAGAAAGAAAGAAAGAAAGAAAGAAAGAAAGAAAGAAAGAAAGAAAGAAAGAAAATCCTTTCTGGAATATCCAAAGACAGAACTGACCACAGATAAAAGAAAATTTAAGTTTGTGAGTTTAATAGACACATCTATATTTTGTGGTTTTCTGCAGCTCAGAGTTGTTATGTGTGTATTAGTCCCTTATCTTTTCTGCTTTAGAATATCTGTAAGCACATGCATGTGGTTCTTTCTTTTTCCACTTCCTCTGTTCTGCATAAGATTCTCTCATTTGTTTTCAGAGAGTTTTCTTACCAATAATTGTAATTTTGATATATTTCTCAAGTTTGTATTTAGTTATTTGCTATGTTGTCTTTTTTTTTTATGTGTATATGAGTGTACTGTCTGCATGTAGGTTAGTGCACCCGTGTCGTGCAATGCCGAAGAGGTCAGAAGAGGGTGTCAGATTCCCCTGGAACTGGAGTAAAAGATGGTTCTTAGCCACCATGTGGGTGCTAGGAATCGAACCTGGGTTCTCTGCACCGCTGAGCCATCTCTCCAGCCCCTATGTTAAGTCTTAATTGCAAGAACCTAAATGAACAAAGGAAGAGGAAAAGGGAAAACTAGAATGCTGACAGAGATAGTATTTTAGATCAGAGAAAAAAGAAAATCTTCAATAAGTACTTTACATTAAAAAGAGAAGTAAGCCAGATGTGGTGGTGCACGCCTTTAATTCCCAGCACTCTGGAGGCAGACACAGGTGGATCTCTGAGTTTAAGGCCAGCCTAGTCCACATAGTGAATTCCAGGAGCTACAGGGAAACCCTGTCTCAAAAAAAAAGAGAGAGAGAGAGAATTAAATTCCAATTTTAGGTCATCATAAATAAAAATAAATTTCATAATTAATAATAGTAAAGTAAAATACAAAATTCCAAATCTTATAGAAAATGTAGGGAAAATCTTCAGGATTTGAAATAGGTTATTCTTTCTTATATTAGTCAAAAAAAGGATGAAAGGAAATGATTGATACATTTGACTACAATAAAACATATGATTAGCAGAAGATGCCATGGTAAAAAGATGTCACAGATTAAGAGTTAAGTATTTCTGGCCAGGTGTGGTGGTGACACATGCCTCTAATCCCAGCACTAAAGAGGCAGAAGCAGGCAGATCTCTGTGAGTTCAAGGCCAGCCTGGTCTATATAGTGAGTTCCAGGACAGCTGGAGCTACAGGGAGACAAAAAAAAAAAGAGAGTTAAGTATTTCCAGCACAAAGATCCAATAAGAAAACGGTGCTCAAAATATATGAAGAACTCTTATAAATGAACTAGAACAGAGACTTCAAATTTTTAAATCAGAAACCTGTTCACAATTCACAAAGCAGATTTGAGTAAATATAAAACTATAAAAATAGCAATTAGACACCCTTAGCAAAATGGCATCAGATTGACACAAAGAAGTTTAACAACTAACATGTTTGCCACACGTACAGGAGGACCTGAGTTCTGATCCAAAGAGCCCTCAGAAAAAAGCTAGACATGACAGTGAGTGGTTCTAATCCCAGAACTGGGGTGGAGAAGGCAATTCACACTACATACACTAAACAAATAAGGAAATACACTGATACATAAATAATTCATAAAAATAAAAAACAAGGAATTTAACGATTAGCAGGTTTAATAATTCCAAACATGGCTGAAGTTGCGGATCACTGGGAAGTTTTATACACCCCTAGTGGAAATGCAAATAAGTGGGACCATTTTGGAAAGCAATCTAGTAATGTCTAGTAAGGCTAAAGATATACTGTATAACCAGCAAATCCCAGTGACAAAGACACAAAGACAGACCGCGTGACTGGGGAAGTTAAAGGGAGGGAAATGGAGGAAACGCAGCCATGTGGTTTGGAACGCAGTTGATATCCAGCCATCTGTCCACCTGAGAGCAAATTCTCCCTTTAGACTTAATCTCATTGTTTGCCACCAGATGACATATCTTACACGACTCAGGTCAAAAAGGAAGCCAACGAGCTGAACTTAGTGGTGCGTGTCTGCAGTACCAGCACCTGGGGAGTAGAACAAAAGAGTAAGGGGGTCAGCCTCAACTGCTTAGTGACTCTGTTTTTAAAAAAATCAAAACCAAATGAAAAGAATCCAAACTTTAAAAGAGAATAACAGAAGAGCAAAATATTAACAGAATAGTGGATAAGGCTGATGCCTGCTGCTACCTGCCTCTCAGAGCGTCTGTTCTTCACAACTAAACTGTTACCTCCCTAAGAGTAATTCTGATGGATAAAATGTCATACAAGTTATTAAATACAGGTGGGTTGCTTAGGTAAATTTTTACTTGGCCACCATAAAGAATGCTTAAGTCAGGCTGGGAAGGGGACTCAGTCAATAAGGGCGTGCTTTGCAAGCATGAGGACCTGAGTTTGGATTTCCAGAACTCACATAAAAAGCAGGACCTAATAGCACATGTCTGTAATCTAGTGAGGATCAGGTAAGAGGCAGAAACAAGAGGATTTCTGAGAGCTTTCAAGAGTCCAAGCCTAGTCTCTATCAAACTTCAATGCCAATGAGAGACTTTCTTGAACAAAAGGCTTGAAGGCACTTGAGGACCAACACCAGACTTTGTCTTCTGACTGCCACAAATATACTGTGCATACATAGGCAAGCACCCTCCTGACATGAATGTACTGAATGTACACACTCACACAAGAATGAACAAATTGGGGACTGGAGAGATGACTCAGTGGTTAAGAGACCTGCCTATTCTTGCAGAAGACCCAGGTTCATATCCCAGTACCCACATAGTGGCTAACCACTGTCTGAACTCTAGTTCCAGGGGACCCAATGACATCTTCTGACCTGGTAAGCTAGCATGGGGTTGGATGGAGACTAATCAGGTCACCAACCTGTGGAGTGGATTGTGTAGGCTGAAGATAGGCCATCAGCCATCAGCCTGAAATTCCTGTCCAGAGACGAGCAGTTTTGGGGCAGGTGGGAAAACACTACCAGATGGGAAGCATTCCACTTCCCAAGCTAAGGACCTGGGTTGGAAGTACTCAGGTTGGGTTACGAAAGTGACCAGCTGACCTCTGTGTCAAGGGGTCAGTTCCCCAGCAGTGATTGCAGGCAGCCACTGCTCCCTTCCCTTAGCAAGACTGCACTGTACCTGCTCATAGCAAGAGAAGTTTCTTGCAAGGTTATATTAAATGATTCCAAAGGTTCCTTTTACTTCTGAAGTTCTGAGATTGGTTCCCAAATTAAGGTAATCTATAGGTAGGAAACCATAAATGGGAACCACAGAAAACTCCTGATGAAATCCATAACTGAACATTTCAGAAACTTCACACAGAGCCTATAAATCAGGAGAGGCCACAGAGCACACTGAGCAAGGTCTGTACAGCCAGTTCCTCCACTGAGCCGCTAGAGCTCTTCCAAATTAATATTGCAGTTCAAGTAACATGGCTTTAAGACTTCAGGGTCCTAGAACGCATTTTCTAGTAAAAAATAAATTTTTCCAAGCTAGAAACGCTCTCTAGATATATCTTTACAGGTACATCTGACTCCATAGGAGTCAGAACAGGCATGCCTTCTTTGAAAGCTAGATACAAATCACCAATGAAAACTGGAAAATGAGACTTGAGAAGGAAAAACACTATATATTGTGTAGAAGCAAATAGTTTATATAACCTGGGCCTGGTGTGGTGGTGTACACCTTTAATCTGGGAGGCAGAGGCAGGCCTCTGTGAGTTCAAGGCCAACCTGGTTTACATAGTGAGTTCCAGGGTGGCTGGGGCTAAAGGGAGACCCTATCTCAAAAAGACCAAAAAATTAGTGTATATACTTTATATACATAGTATATTATATGTCCAAGGTATGTAATTCACATGTATTTTGTAATTTATTATAGATATTTACATTTTTTAAATTATATATTTACTATAGTATGCTATACATCATTATCTCTATATAATTTTAAAGCAATACTCTAACATTTCAAATGTTTCAGGCTATTCACAAGATAACTTGGCATTTTCAAATTCCAAGCTTATTAAATTGAGGTAATTTTAGGTTTATTCGCTCTTGTTAAAGCCTGCAGTTCAAGTAACATCAAAAGCAATTTAGGCTGGGGTTTATTTGCTTGATTTCCAAGGTGCTCAAACACAGAATGCTAGATATGATCAAACAAAGCAGGATACAGTCTTGAAATAGCTCAGCTTGAAGGGAAGCCTGCGTCTCTGAAGCTGAACCCTACACGATCACAGGTCTTGCTTGAGACCATCTGGTGAATGAGTAGCAGAGGTAGAAAGGGAAGCCAGTGCTTGCAGCCACATCTGGATTGAAATCTAGACCAACTACTAGAGAAGTTCCAGGTTCTTAGAAATCCCAAGCTTTAGTCCTCTTCCCACTGAAAGCACCCCCAAACTGCTTCCCCATTACACACCATCCTTCCAGGCATTCTGACTCCTCATTCTGCTCATCTCCCTGAGTCCAATGCTTAGCAGATTTTTTAGGTCCCAACAAGATTTTGGAGTCATAAAATAGAAAAGCCAATTTTTTCTTTTGTTTATAGAAAAACAACTACCATCTATTTCTGCTAGCATTTCATTTGAAAAACAGACATTTCAACACATTTAAAATGTAGGCACTATACACTTCAAATGGACACATTTTATTACATGTAAATTATATTTCAGCAACCTGACTTTTAAGATGTAGATGTGTTAAGCTTAGATGTAAAATCATCTAAATTGGGTGCATCTAGCTTTGGCCACTACCCCATTGCCATTTTACCATAGGGAAGGAAAACACTGTTGGAAGGGGTTTCATCTCTTCCTGAGCAATGTCCTCTCTGTGCCTCTGTCTAGTCATGCTTCTATATTCATGCCAACCCTCATCAGTTCTTTTTTGAATGATTTCAGTGTCTTCTGCCCGGCTCTTCCACCCAGGCCCTCCCTCTCCAGGCCTTCTTCCTCTAGTGTAGTTCTGGCTCTCAAAGATAAAACCTTGGCCCCTTACCCTAGCATTCAATGTGTCCATCCTCTTCTAGGCGCCACCATTTTGTATTCTGTGAACTCAAGCCATTTTAAACTGCGTCCTTTCCCCTTGTGTCCTTTCATTCACACTGTTTCTTCAATGGTGAATCTTGACAGATCAATGGGAGTTAGAACCACCATGGAAACAAACATGGACTATCATGTGAGGGTGTTTCTAGATTAGGTAAACTGAGGTGAGAAGGCTCATTCTAAGTGTGGGCCATACCAGTTCATGGGCTGGAAAAAAAAAAAAAAGAAGAAAGTTAGCTGAAGACCAGCATTTGTCTCCTTCTGCTTCCTGACTACAGACTATGTGTCCAACTCTCTGCTAGTATAATGGACTGTACCTTGGAATGTGGCCCAAAGTGAGTCCTTCCTTCATTAAATTGTCCTTTGTCATAGCAACAAGACAAGTAACTAATACACCTGATGAAAGTGTGCTCATGTTTTATCTGTCAGAGATGAGAGGATGAGACTCAGAAGAAAGACTGGTGTGGGGAGGGCACAAGGTGTGTACAGATGTGAGCCAAAGTGGGAGGAGGTTGAAGCAGCTGTTTTCTGGCTTATGCTTCCCAAGGAAAATACAATATCAGATTTCCTGAGAAGGAAGTGAAGTGCAAGCTTAGTCTATTTGTTAATAGACTAAGGGTGGTCTTTCCACCTCAATTAACCTAATTTAGATAATTCTTCACAGGGATACCCCACAGCTAACTAAATCCAGATAATCCCTCATAGAGATGTTTAAAAGCTTATCTCTGGTAAGTCTAGATCCTGTCAGGTTGACAACAGATATTAACCATCATACCAGGCAAGAAGGAATTCTATTCAACCATCAATTTTCCAAGGAAGACTAAAAGCTAACCCCAGGACAGTCACCCCACCTCACTGTAAGCCCTGCTTTCCTTAGAGAGGTTCCAGATCTATAACTATCTGTCATTCCATCTCATACTATCAAGACCACACAAAACACTTGAGGGGGCAAAAGAACAAGACCCAAGAGTAATCACTGAGACCTCTCCCCATGTGGCATCACTCTCTGAGTCCACCATCATCGTTCAGTTCCTTAAGCATGTCAACATCGCTCTTACCTTTGAGCTTCTGAACATCCCATTAGAAGTACTACCACTTTCTTCTCTTTCTCTTTACCGTGTCTTTAACACACTCAGCTCATTCTCTTTCCATTTCCAGTGTAGACAGCACCATATGCTCCCACAATATCCTTTGTAAAATTTTATGTAATTATACTTACTGTCCCTCCTCACTACTGGGTTACAAACTCCATAAGATCAGGGTTGTCTGCCTTATTCTCCATTCTGTTTTCAATACCTACCACATGGAAAGCAACACCCAGGGAAGTCTGGGACTAATGAGGGAATGGGCTACACTAAAAACCAACTTAGGGGCTAGAGAGATGGATCAGTGATTAAAAACACTGGCTGCTCTTACAGAGGATTCCAGCACCCACACTGGGCAGCTCACAACTGCCTATAACTCCAGTTCCAGGGACCCCAATGCCCAATTCTGGACTTACACGGACACTGCACACATGTTACATACCTACATGTACTCAGGTATGTACACACCTGATAAATCTTTTTTAAAAACTAGTTCAGGCCAGATGTGGTGGTGCACGCCTTTAATCCCAGCACTCAGGAGGCAAAGGCAGGCAGATCTCTGTGAGTTCAAGGCCAGCCTGGTCTACATAGAGAGTTCCAGGACAGCTGAGGCTGCAGGGAGACCCTGTCTCAAAAAAGAAAAAAAAACTAGTTCGGTATTCCAGAGGCTCTAAGGGAAGAAGAGCAGCAGACCACCCAGAGGGCTTATTTAAACCACAAAGTAGCTAGGCATTATTGCACACATTTGTATTCTTAGCATTCAGGAAACCGATGCAGAAGGATCTTGAGTTCAAGGCCAGCCTGAGCTATATAGCAAGACTGTCTGTAAATAAACTATAGAATCCAATACCTACTTTCCTAATTACGCTCCCCATACTCAGATCCAGAGTGTCATATCAAGAGTAGAAAGGGATAGTGGTCCATGCGTTCACTGTGTGCCCTCTATAGCCCTCCAGATTCTGCCATAGTGCCAGCAGGACAATAATTATAATTACTGTGAGAATTAGAGATCATAAAGAATTGAAGTGTTCTCCCATAACTATCATCCCTAGGCTGCTGGGAGGCCTAGGATCTGTTATAAGACATAGGAGTGGTATGCCTGGGAGTGCTCCAGGCATACCACTCCTATGTCTTATAACAGATCTTCAGCTGTACCTTCGCATCAGTTCTCAGAGTCCAGATCTTTCAGCCAATCTCTGACAGTCTCTGGGCCTCACATGTGGGTGACTCCTTTCCTCATTAAAACTTCCTTACTCCTCAATGTTCATTTCTTGTATCACAGAGACCTTCCATCATTAAGCATACTGAAGTATTCTATTTGAAGAGGAGCTCTAAAATGAATAAACTAGAAAGGCAAAGTTACTTCTAATAAGTAATTTAAGATTATGTGTTTCTATCATCACTGCAGAAAGACATTCACATCATTAACTTGAAATCTGGGCCCCCAGATGAAATTTTTGGAAAAAGCTTCTTCATACCCAGCCCACAAATTTCCCATCACCATCTCCTCATAGCACTTTTCAATACTCTCTACTCTTATTAAACAAGAACACAAGTGATATAAGAGAGGTAGAATGAGGAGAACAAGCTAAAGTGTTTAAAGAAGTTTATATTTCTTTCTTTGAACTTGAAATCCCTCCAGGTCCTCTTGCTTTGGGGGAAATGTTCCCAGGCAGTTGTCCTTGAAGGTTCAGCCTATGCACTCCTAGTGACTAAAATCCGCATCAGACTTATTTAAGGTTGACTTGGCAGAGTTAAGGCATTTGTGAAAGTTATGATTTTTAACAGAAATGACTTCTGGAAAAGTAGCAGACTATGAAACTATTATTAATTTTTTTGCAGTTTTTCAAGATTAAAATGTACCACATTGAAACCATAAATAGCGATGCTGTAGGGAGAATCAAATGGAAACATGATCCCCAAAATGCACGTTGCCCGTTGCAATAACCGAATTTCTATTAAAGAAAGTTCTTCCTAGGAAATCAATACCCTGTTGATTACCAGAATAACAAGAAAGGAGAAAATAAAGAGTGTCAAAGAGATCAAAGCCAAAACAAATCACAATTTAGGATTGATTATTTTAAGCAAATTCTATAATTGCTCTTGGCTTTTGGCTTTTGTTTCCTACTCTGAAGACTGGTAAGTCTATATCTCACAAGATTAGCTGGATTAGGCATGCCAGCTGTAGTGATAAGAGCATAGCAGGTGACCACTGTACATGAGAATGTTTCCTACCTGCACACCCCATTTCCCCATGAATCCTCAAGGGATCTTTAATTTTTAATTCTACTATTATGCATGAGCCTCTTGAGTTTGGATTTGGAAGCTCTTAGCAACTCTTCTTCATAATGCTGCTTCTTAAATGCCACTTGTACCAGGTTTGGTGGTGCATGCCTGTGATCCTAGCATTTAGGATGTGGAGGCAGGAGAATTCACAACTTCAGTAGTATCTTCGACCTACCTGGGGAGCTGAAAGTCAGCCTGGGCTACAAGAGACCTTATCTCAATAAACACATAATGAAAATAAATAAATAAATAAATAAATAAATAAATAAATAAATAAATAAATATTACTTAGTCTTCTTTAAACTTTTAGAGAGGTGTCCTCAGGTGAACCCACAGAAATGTTTAAAACGTTATAAAAATGTAAAATTTAACTTTCCTTTTTTATTTATTGACTTGATTTTGGCCTCACCAACTTTTCTTTGTTCCTCTCTATTACCGAAATGACTGCTTCTTTTCTTGAATAGAGAGTTTTTCAAAGTGGTATATTGCTCGTAGAAATGAATGAATCTCGCTGGGCATGGTGGCGCACGCCTTTAATCCTAGCACTTGGGAGGCAGAGTCAAGCGGATCTTTGTGAGTTCAAGGCCAGCCTGGTCGACAGAGTGAGTTCCAGGACAGCTGGGGCTACAGGGAGACCCTGTCTCAAAAAGACAAAAAAAGCCGGGCGTGGTGGCACATGCCTTTAATCCTAGCACTTGGGAGGCAGAGGCAGAGGCCGGCAGATCTTTGTGAGTTCAAGGCCAGCCTGGTCTACAGTTTCAGGACAGCTGGGGCTACAGGGAGACCCTGTCTCGAAAAGACCAAAAAAAAAGAAAGGAATGAATCTCATGATCTTCAGGCATCGGATCCAGTGACTTTTTCTCTCTAAATAAGCAAACTCCAAAGGTTCATTTTTTTAATCAGAATATATTTTCTAATAAAGGAGTTGCCAGGGTTAGAGGCAGCTCAGTTGGCAGTGTCGGCACTTGCCTAGCATGCACAAAGCCTTGGGCTTGGTCCCCACCATATACACCAAGTGTGATGCAGCACACCTGTAGTCCCAACGGAGGTCATCCTCAGTTACACATAGAATTTGAGACCAGACTGAGTTAAGTGGCACCCTGTCTGAAAAAGAAAAGAGTTGTCAAAACAAAAGCTCAGATTTTTCAATGTGTTTTTAAATATGACTAAGTCTGACAGGATTTTTCTTTTTGGCCTATTTTGCTGAAGTTCTTCAAAGAAGCCACTCCCATAAAGATTCTTCAGGCTGCCTTCAAGCTGAGGAAAGCATCATGATTATAGAGAAATGAAATGTTACATGTTCACAGCCAAAGTTATCTTATGCTATCTTTAAGAAAAATATCCATTTACTTTTTCTGAGTGAACACTCTTTATTAAATGCCTGTTGCATTATACAGAACCAGTCTACTCAGTATGTAGCCCATGGGCCAGTGACATCAGTGTCTCTTGGTATAGATACATTTAACCTTTGTCTCAGATTTAACATTCTATTGACTGTTAGGTAACACCTTGGAATGTAGTATTAAGCTTAGTAGACCCCCAGCCTTGATCAACCTAAAGCTAAAGCTATTTAATAGTGTCTTTATAGACAGATTTCCCCACTTTGCTGTATCCTGCCAACCTAATGTCCTGTCCCTACCGATGTATTTGCTGAATAAATTTATTGGTAATCTTCTTTATTCTGTGGCTATAAAAATTCACATTACCTCTTTCATTTTAGAGGACATCACTCAAGGTAACTTGAATCCATGTTGTCCATGTTCTCAGAACATAGCCACTCATATTTGGTTCAGAATAAACTATTTCTTATTTCCTTTGAAACAGTTATTATTTTATTCTGATGGGACTAACTGGTTTTTACACACACACACACACACACACACACACACACATACACACACACACACACACACACACATACACACATTTTGAATCTAGGCTCCCTACGAAGGAGAGCACATGTCTTTCTGGGTACGGCTTTTCCCCTTAATGATGTCTAGTTCCATCTGTTTTCCTGAAAATGTCATGATTTTACTTATAGTTATGGCTGCATAAAATTCCACTGTGTGTCCGTCCATTTTCTTTAGCCATTCATTTGTTAGTGGGCATTACACTGATTTCATTTACTGACTATTGAGAATAGTACAGCAGTAATCATGTTGTGCACATATCTCTAACAAGGCTTACTGCTAAAATTAAGGAGCCTAGCTAAAATTAAGGGGTCTAGCCAAAGGTTTGAATAAATAAAAGTGTAACATTGCTAGTCCAACCAGCAGCTCATCTCCTTCCTCTTCTGTGTTTCTGACTCTCTCTCTCTCTCTCTCTCTCTTTCTCTCTCTCTCTCTCTCTCTCTCTCTCTCTCACACACACACACACACACATACACACACACACACCACTGTAGTGCTGAAGTTGGTGTAGCATACTCCTAATTAATGATCAAACTCCTCGGAGCTAAGGTGCTGCACTCCCAGTAGACAGCTATTTTTAAAATATTTCTCTTTGAAAACAACAGCATGATTAATCCCACTATTCCTACTTAAATTACTTATGTAGAAACAGCCATGCATTGTGAGCAATTATTAAAAATGCTTTATTACGTATAATTTGTACATGCTTCAATTTGTGTTGCTCAGGGTGGTTTATTTTCCAGGTTGTGATGTCATCTACCAAGGTTAACTAGATGTAATGTTCATTCTGCCGTGCCATGTACAAAAATACAGTTTGAAAGCAAAGTTCCTCTTCTTTGCACGAAGGTTCACAAGAGTTTGTCAGACAAAAAATAAGAAAAGAATACTTTGCACACATGCCAACACCATAGGAGACATTATCCTTCACACAAGAAGCGTCAAATGTGTTCTTTTATTTTGAAACAGCAGGAAAAGACCCCTTTCACCCTCTGAGGGGAATGCAAACTTTATTGTTGCTAAAGCCAGATTCCAGGGGATAAAAGGAGTGCTTCTTGGAGTGGTGGGGGGGTTGGGGAACATGGGCAGAGGATGTCGACCCTTTATAAGCACTTCAAGAGGAAGGAATTGCAGGAGGTTCCTCGGGGACAGTCGCACAGCTTCCCGATCCTGGCTCCTTTCCGCACAGCGCACTGCTCTCCGGCATCGCACTGCCAACAACACAAGAGGTGGTCACTGGGGTCCCAACAGGTAAGTCTCCCCATCCAGGCAATTCCTGGACCACCACCAACACCTCAGGTCTAAGCATAGTCAGACCTGAAACCCAGGGACCTGCGTGATTACAATGTCAGTGAAAAGACAATTTAAAGAAGAAATTTAAATGCTTAATATCCTCCTACTTCCTTAATATCCTCCTACTTCCTTAATATCCTCCTACTTCCTTCCACCTTCGGGAGGAACCACATTTTTCAGCTTTCTTTTCCTGTTTATCACAAAGGGAAGAATCAACCAGACCTGTTGATAGAAGAAATATACAATCTACTTTTCCATAACCTTAGTTCTCTACTTCCCCACTTCCTCGCCCAAAGAGAAATGTGTGTGTGTGTGTGTGTGTGTGTGTGTGTGAGAGAGAGAGAGAGAGAGAGAGAGAGAGAGAGAGAGAGAGATTTTACCAAGAGCTATCCAACGAAGACGATCTGTCCTAAAAAATTTTATGGTATAATTTAATAATAATAAAGTATAAGAAAAAGCCTCGTTGTGCTCAGGAACAGTTAGCAACCTAAGTAGATTCAGGGCCTCTTCCAACACAGAGATTTTTCCTGAAGCGAAGCAAAAAAATTCACCTCAAAAAACACTCCATCCAGCTCAGGTCATAGAACTGTTTTCTGGCATGCCCTTCAGCCCTCTGCCAAGAGCGGATTTTCCTTCGCCCTCAGACCAGCGGGCAAGTGCTGGGGCAAAAGCAAAGAGGACCTTTCAAAAGAATGCCTCACCTTAATCTCTGGGACACCTGCCGTGTGTAAGATTCAAGACAAAATAAGGGGAAGTTCCCAAAGCCTTACCATGGGAACTTGGCCGTACTTCTTCTCGTAGATCGGAATGCGTTTACTCTTGAGCTTCTTCAAGACTTCCTGCAGCGCTTCAATCTGCAACACAGCGCCCGGAGCCCGAAGTTGCCGCCTTGGCTGCGAGCCCAGTGCAGGTGCTCACTTTCAGCCCAGTGGAAGGAGCCAGGGACACTCAAAACGCTGGGTGGCGGGACTCGCGGACAAGGGGGATACGTGCTAGGAGAGGGGAAACCTGGCGGGTGACGTCCCTGGTCCTAAGCTCACCTCCCAGCCAAGGCGTGCGGTGCTCTCAGAGGCCAGGATGAGGGATTCGCTCGACAACCTGGAGCTGGTGGGACTCGGACTATCTTCGGCTGCCCGAGGGTTGCCCGGATTTCCCCGCCCCCAGCTCCAGGTGGTCTGACTCTGGGGATGGGGAGGGGGTGGGGTAGAGGAGGGGATGCAGGCAAAGCAAGGGTCCCGCGGCAGCCCAGGGAAGTCCGGGGCGAGGGGAATACTAACCAGCTCCTTCTCGTGGGAAGCATCCTCCACGGCGGAGTAGATGTCTAGGGCTCGGGGCTGCAGCTCTGCATCCTCCTGAGCACGGGTACCCAGCAGAGGTAGCAGGAGCAGCAGGGCGGCGCCCAGGAGGGGCAGCAGCCGCAAGCGGGAGCTCTCCATGGTGCTGAGCCTGGTCGCGGCTGGGCGCTCCGCTCCCCTGCTTCTTATAGCCGGCTCCAGCCGGGTGCGGTGAAGAGGGAGGGGGTGAGGAAGGAAGGGGGTGTGGAGGAGGGCCCGGGTCAGCCGTCTGTAGGCAGCGCTCCGCCGCCGCTTGACGTCAATGTCCGCCGGGCTCCAGGAGCCCGGGAACGGGGCTCTGCGCACAGATGGGCTAGAGCGCAGAGAACAAGACCCCGTGCCCCCAAATGCTGTCAGCCCCGCAGCCAGGAACACTCCCTGGGGGGTCAGAGCTGAAGCTGAGGGGGCGAAGGTTAAGGGATGGGGAGCGAGAGGGCCCAGGAAATGGAAAATGCCTTCGGGGCAATGAACAAGCAGTAGAGTTGCTGCGCTTCGCCTAGCGAAGCATCGCAGTCCCCCCTCCCAGGCTCTGTCTTGCATCTCATCCCGCATCTCATCCCCAATCCGGTGTGCGTGGCAGCAAGGTGCTGTTTACAGCAGGCTTTCTTGCTGAGCACCATCCTAGGCATGCTGTAGGGTGAGAGAAACAACCAGTATATTAGGCAAAGGGATAGTGTGTCTTCCCAGTCAAGGGTTCTGTGGATGAGAATGTGAGGAGAGAGTAGAACAAACAATCCAGTTCAAGAGTAGAAAGGGAGTCAGAGATCCCGACTCTGGTTCCAGACCTGGTCCCACTATTTCCAAGCTGTATATTGTAAAACAAGTTAAGAACCTCTGTAACAGGCTGCAGAGACGGCCGAGAGATGTCAGTGCTGGCACCTGTGCCTGCGTGCACATATCTGCACATAAACATTCAGTTTTAAATGAAATCCTTTTTTAAAATAGAACCTTTCTTGCCTCAACTTTTTCCTTTGTGAAATGGAGGTGAAAAGAGTGTGCCTCAGAGTCACTGGGAGGCCGAAATGACAGATTACAACACTCCTCGCCCTGAGCACAGTAAATACGAGTCTCCTAGTCCCTTCCCTTGAGCCGTGAAGCTGTCTGAAGACTGTTTATGCCCTGCTTCAGTTCTAACTCAAGAAAATTTAACAGAACTCCTCCTTCCCGCTATCATTAGTATACAAGAAGTCCAGAAAATAATGGTGAAAAGAAAGATGTAGTTCCCTGATTCTAGAAATATCTTTTTTTTTTATTTTTTTATTTTTATTTTATTTATTTCTGTATGTGTATGAATGTACTGTCTGCATGCAGGTCTGCGCACCCGTGTCGTGCAATGCCGCGGAGGTCAGAAGAGGGTCTCGGATTCCCCTGGAACTGGAGTTCTCCTGGAACTGGAGTTTCAGACGGCTCTCGGCCGCCATGTGGGTGCTGGGGATCGAACCCGGGTCCTCTGCAAGAGCGGTCGGCGCTCTTAACCGCTAGGCCATCTCTCCAGCCCGATTCTAGAAATATCTTAAGAATCCAAAAGCCAGTGGTGTATCAGGTCCTTAGTGGCTTAGGAAGACATGGACTTGTGATGACTTGGGAGGGGCTGTTGAGTTAGGGTTCTTGCATCCTGAGTGCAAACGAAGGCTCCAGTAGTAGTGATGCTTCTCCACTTAGCCTGAGAGGCTCTCCCACCTGCTTTCTTTTTTTTTTTTTTTTTTTTTTTTTTTTTTTTTTTTTGTATTTTGAGACAGTGTCTCCCTTTAGTCCCAGCTGGCCTGGAGCTCGCTCTGTAGACCAGGCTGGCCTTGAACTCACAGAGATCCACTGGCCTCTGCCTCCCAAGTGCTAGGATTAAAGGCATGCACCACCACGCCCAGCCACTTGCTTTCTACCTGACTTCTGTCACCACATCCTTTTTCCCTCCCTCAATTGCCCCTGAACTTAGCCACTCTGCGCCATCCCCATCACTATGCCTAGTCAGGTCGACCACCCCAGCCTGCTTAATGTTCCTTAATCTCTACTCTCCTTCTTTTGCCTGGTGAATCTACAATTCACCAGCGGCAGTGTTTTCCCCTTAAAATACACAAATGGCTTCACTTCTAAGTAGGAATCTGCATTCCCCACCCTGATTTACAAAGTATCACATTATCTACACCTCATCATCCTGCAGTTCCACTACCCTGTGCTCCAGCCTTGCTGGCCTTCTTTGTGGTCCTCTAATAAGCCAGTTTGTTCCTACTCGCACCTACCTGCCTGGAAATGTCTTCCTGCATCTTTAAATGGCTCACTGCTCCTTGCGACGTAAATCTCAATTTAAATTTCCATGACTACTCAATCTAAAGCATCATTCAATTTATTCTCCCACAAATTTATTGCTTAACAAATGATATAGATGACTGAATTAGATGATGTATAATATGTCTCTGGTTTCTTCCATTGTCAAGTGTTTAACTGTTACTCAATGTGTATTTGGAGGTGATTCAGGAAGTAATATCCTGGGGCTGGAGAGCTAACTCGGCATTTAAGAGCACAGGTTCTGTTTTCAACACCCACATGGCAGATAACAATCATCCATAACTTCAGTTCCAGGATCCAACACCATCTTCTGGCATCTGTGGGCACTGCATATGGTGCATACACATGCAGGCAAAACACACATACATGCAGGCAAAGCACACATACATGCAGGCAAAGCACACATACACATAAAATAAAATAAATACAATTTTTTAAAATTTATTTTTGTATGTGTATGAATGTACTGTCTGCATGTAGGTCTGTGCACCCGTGTCGTGCAATGCCGCGGAGGTCAAAAGAGGGTCTCGGATTCCCCTGGAAATGGAGTTCTCCTGGAATTGGAGTTACAGATGGTTCTTAGCCACCATGTGGGTGCTGGGGATTGAACCCAGGTCCTCTGCAAGAGCAGTCGGTGATCTTAACCGCTAGGCTATCTCTCCAGCCCAATTTTTTTTTAATTTTCTCACATTCTTCTTCTCAGTTTATTTTATATCACTGCTAGGTGTTAATTTATTTTTTGGTGTTTTTAAGACAGTGTTTCCCTGTAGACCCAACTGGCCTGGAACTCACTATGTAGACCAGGCTGGCCTTAAACTCACAGAGATCTGCCTGCCTCTGCTTCCTGAGTGCTGGGATTAAAGGCATGCACCACCACACCTCGCTTAAAGACAGTTCTTAGCCACCATGTGGGTCCTGGGAATTGAACCGGGGTCCTCTGCAAGAGCAGTCAATGCTCTTAACCACTGAGCCCTCTCTCCAGCCCCATAAATACAAATTTTAAAAAGAAGTAATATCTCTTCTCATGAATAGTATGCATATTATATTTTTACCTTGAGGTAAATCCAAACTGAAAATGCATCTAACCCTCCCCCAGCTTTACTTTTGCATAAGCCTTTTGATTCTGCATAAAATTTCAAAGGCAGTTCATTTTACTATTTAAACTTTACACAGTCATATTGGCATTCACTGCAAAACACTCTCCAATGATCTTAAAAGTAGTCAATGATTCAGAAGAAAAATAGCTCCAAATAACATTTTAGCCCGCCCTTCCCCAAGGATGGAGCTTTCTCCCATGTACTGTTTTCTCTCAAATTCTGTTCCCAAGCCACAGGTAATAGCATTTGCCTTATGCCCATTATATTAGAAATGTTACTCAGAAGTTCAAATCCTGATGGCCTTGAGGTGATGTCATCTACTTCATGTAAGGAGAATATCACACGTAGTGGAAGAATTAGAGAAAGGACTCTTGGGCCATCCTGCAAGGCAAGTCAGCACATCTGGGTCATTTATATACTCAATGCCTTTTACTCTTTGAACAGAATGACCTTTTATACTGTCTTGAAGAAGCATAATACAGTAAGGCTTAGGCAATGTTCTTCCAAAAGACATTCATGTAGATGTGACTAGAGAATAAACAAAAGAAGGCAATGTTCTGCAGCCTTACATCATGCCCTGTCAGGATAGTTTACGTATTCTTACTACGTCATACTAACTTCCTTAAAGTGGGGAAATCGCACTTTTGATACCCAAAAGCTATACATAAAGGTGGTATTGGGGCCGGTAAGATGGCTTGCACTCACTGTACAAGGTTGGTGACCTGAGTTCAACCCTTGGAACCATGTAAGGATGGAAGAAGAGAACCAACTCCATAAAGTTGTCCTCTGACCTCCGCATGTACATCATGGCACATGTGCCTTTACACATATTATGCACATGCACACACACATGCACACTCATACACACAATAATAATAAGTAATTTTAGCATGATAATTGGATTTAATCATGCTTTCTCACCCCAAATACAGGAAAAGAAAGCAGGCCACCTCCCAAAAGAGAAGCAGTAAGTGGTATGTCTCTAGAGGTTTATAGGGGTCTGACCTCCCTTTAATCACTCCTAATATAGAGCAGACCTGTAGGTTGTCTGCTCTGTAAAGTAGCTCAAGAACAAAAATCTCATTGGGAGAGAGCCAAGAAACAAGTGCCAGTAAGAGCTACTTATGATATACTGCTGTCTGGGTAGATGGAAAAGTTGAAGAAGCATCTTCCTCGTGGCTACCTCTTGGAGTTTTGAAACCTTTATGATAAAAATAACTAATTAATTTATTTGTGACTTGGCAGGAGAACAGAGACTTCCTTGGTTTGGGTCTTAAAACAAACAGAATATATAGGCCTGTTGGTATTACTAAATGAGAACTCCATGGCCCTAAGAGATTAAATAACAAAATGAGAAGGTCGTGGCAAACTATGAGACCAAAATTAGGTTTCCCCAAGTCCTGTACTTCTGTCTTAAGTTTTGAATATTTTTTCTCTTCCACTACAGCTCAGAATAGCACTGGCCTTTTATATTGTCATAGTGTTCAAATGTCAGATTACTTTGTTATCTATCCATTAACCCCCCAGCCATCCACCCCTCCCTCCAACCAAGCTTTGTTTATCAGCAAAACTTTCTCTACCTCCTTGACTTCTTTAATATTTGTATTTAAAACTGTTTTTCTATCCTTGAATTAGCTTCATTTCCTCCAAATTAAGTATCACTCTGTTTGCTACACACATGTCAGCTTGAAGCAGGTGGAGGTTTGCACTTCTGCGCTGTCCACTTTGCATCCTCCCTACTTCCATGAGACAGACTCACTGTTTTGACAGTCATCTCCTGTTTACCGGCTTTCAGTCCATAACTTTCCAAAGGAACTGCTATCTGCTATGCTCTACCTGGTAATCTATATTGTTATCTGGCAGAAGATAATCTGAAAGTGAGGCAGGTAAGCACAGGGAGCAGCTTCCAATCTGAGACTCCACTTGGTCTGGGCCATGCATGCATCCCTTCTAATTAAAGCACTTGGCAGCCTGACACCCTGTGATGGTTAGTTTTGTTTGTTGACTTGACACAATGTAGAATCACCTCCGAAGGAAGGCTTTGTGAGAAACTGTTTAAATTAGATTGGTCTGTGAGCATGTGAGAGATTTTCTTAATGGGGTTGATTGAGATAGGAAGACTCATCTTGAATTTGGGCAGCACCATTTCATGAGCTGGTCCCTGGACTGAAAGAAAGTGTGGGGCGGGGGGGGTAATCTAAGCACTGGCAGGTGTTAATTCATTGCTCCCTCCTCTTGACTGTGGTTGTGGATGTGATATGATCGGTTATCTCAAGTTCTTATTGTCTTAACTTCCCCCAAAATGGTGGACTGTGACCTGGAATTGGGAGCCAAATAAGCTTTCTCCCTTAAGTTGCCTCTGTTGGAATATTTTATTACAGCAACAGCAAATGGAATTAAGATAGATCCTTGGGGCTGGAGAGATGGCCTAGCAGTTAAGAGTACCATCGGCTTTTGCAGAGGACCTGGGTTCGATCACCAGCACCCACATGGTGGCTGAGAACTGTCTTTGACTCCAGTTCCAGGGGAATCCGATGCCCTCTTCTGACCTCTGCGCCATTGCAGGACATGGGTCTGGTGCACCAACCTACATGCAGATAGTACATTCATACACATAAAAAAAATAAATAAATAAAATTTAAAAAATGATAGACCCTTACCTGTATGTCCATGCGCGCACAGATTCCACTCTGAACAACACATCTAGCAACCTGTTAGCAAACGTTACATCTACCTACATCAAGCTGCACACAAACCCCTCTCTGAACAATGTAGTAAGTTTATTTTCTCCTTAATGACATCAAACTTAGAGTGATCCTATTTACTACTACTTCAGTTGTGTCTAAGTACAGAAGGGAAGAGGTCAAGCTGGCCTGAACTGGTTTAGGGTGCTGCTAGCTGTCTCTCTTGTCAGCGAATCTGACCTGTACTGTAGCTTTGTTTTAACTAAAGTTATCTTACTACTTTTGGAATTTTGTGTGAGTTTTTATTTCAGTCCTTTAAATAAGAGGCCAAGAACCTAGAAACATCCAACCTAGAACCTGAACACTGGTAACACAAGGAAAGAGACTTAGAGCTCGTGCTGCATTTGGAAGTATCAGAGAGGTAGAGCAAAGAATATATGCTTTACAGACAGCCTCTGAAGAGGCAAAGCAAGGAAAATTAGGCAACACTTTCATAAGCTTTCAGTGAAAAGATTTTTAAAGACTCTGTTGTTGAAAATCTGGAGGTCCCATATGCTCACAAGACTGCCACATGTTATGAGGACTGAAAAGAAAGTAGAGGCCAGCTTTCAGTGTAAGAATCACTGAATCTGGCACGTCCACACGCATCTATAGTGCAACATCTTAATGAAGTGAGGGCCCTAATTAAGAAAGGGAAACCAAGGAAAGTCAAATGAATTCCTTCTGGTGAAAAAAGTTTCATGAAACAGAAATAGCATTTAAGGTAAACTGCTGGGCAGAACTTCAATGATAACAAGCATCCTAGTCTGGGACCCTGAGGACAAACAGGCAGGAGAGGGATGTCATGAAGGGAGGACCAATGAGTGTTCTAGATTGGTAGTGAGCAGGTTACATGGAAATGTGAAAGATTGGGAAATATGATGGAAAGTAGGATTGGAAAGAAACAGTGAAGTGTCGAGGTCCAGAGCAGCAGTAGTCCAAATGTGGATCCAGTAGCAGGAGGCAGGAGCAAGGTGAGCTCAAAGAATTCTGCTTGTCAAATACTAGCATTAAAAGCAATTTCATACTGGGTGTGGTAGCACATGCATTTCATCCAGAGGCAGTCAGAACTCTGTGAGTTCGAGGCCAACCTGGTCTACAATGTGAGTTCCAGGTCAGCTAGGGCTACAGGGAGACTGTCTCAAAAAAAAAAAAGCAATTTTACCTAAAAAGTTTGGCCTAAGGAAAATGGCCCCTGTGGATATAAAGAGTCACCAGCCAAAAGACAGTTGCCCTAGGACAAGAAAACTTACCCCTGGCTCCCAAGCTGGTACTGTTGGGACACAGCAGAGGGCATCTAACCCTCACTTCTGCTGCCATCATCCGCTGGGACACGGAAGACACAGAGGAGAGTGAGTTTGAGACCAACCTGGGCTATATAGTGAGACTTCATCACAAATAAGCAAACAAAAAAGAGTAAATCTTTGAGAAGTACGCCAACTCTGATACAGTACCACACAACATGTATATGGCACTCCATACACATGTATAATTTCTCTGTCAATTTCAAAAATTATCTTTTTTTTGGTCTTTTTGAGACAGGACCTCCCTGTAGCTCCAGCTGTCCTGGAGCTCACTATGTAGACCAGGCTGGCCTTGAACTCACAGAGATCCTTGTTATAACCTGAACATTTAAAAATCTCATGTGGTATCTCATAGTGGCACAAGCCTTTAATTCCAGCATGTATCCAAAGGTTTGTATGTGAATTCAAAGCTAACCTGGCCTATATAGCAAATTCCAGGCCACCTGAGGTTACAGGGAGACTCTGTCTCAAAAAAAAAAATACATTTACTTGAAGCCTTCTTTATCCACTTTTCCATCAAGCCTCCGAATCTGCCTTGCCTGTGCTTCCAGAGAGTTTTGTACATACATTTATTAACACACATCATGTTGGTTGTACGTCTAATTTACTTGCTAGACCAGAGGACAGAGAATGTATTGAATTGCTTCTGTATCCCCAGAATTCATAATTGCGCCTGATACATAGATATCTCCAAGAAAGTTAGTAGCTATGAGATGGAAAATAACCTGTGGACTCTAAGGAGATGGCAGCTCGGTAAATTGCACAAGCTTTCATAGAAAAGATTTACCAAGAAGCTTAGAAGTACTGCCCAGTTACTCTTTAGAAACACTATCATCTTCATCACATCAGGAAAGATATGTGCCATAAGGACTAAAATTATTTAACTGCTAGTCAATTTCAGAAGCAAGGTTTCTGGGGTACAGATGATGGCTTCTCTTAGTGGTTTCTGAGATAACTAAATGCAATTTCAGTTTCAAGATAGAAAAATTTTTCCCAAAAGCAAAGCTTGCTGTGGCACGAAGAGGTAATACCTCTGGCCCTGTTAGTGATTATATTCCACTGCTTCTCCCTCACACTCTTCTATGTCGGGCAGGAGGTTGCTGGATATTAAACCCAGGGTTTCACATCTAATCAAATGGCCTACAATTGAGCCCCTGCCCCAGCCTGTTTCATATTCTCTATGGCACAAAATAGAAAGAAAAGCAGGTCAAGATCATCCCTGGATGACAGACCCTAGGCTGTAGACAGACAGAAGCCATTCCTGTGCTGGGCAGAGGTTTGGTGTCAGTGGCATCTGAGGTCAGTTTTAAAACCATAATTCTGGGGCTCTCCTGTGCTTCCTTCAGAACTCATCTAAATAAAGTCTATTTCTTTTGACATAAACTATAACCTCAAGAGAAGCAGAATACCATCTGGCATGATGCAAAGATCACGTAGGGCCTGCGGGCAAAAGTATATTTTATAGGAAGAAAGATCAGCGACTAGACTCTTCTTCTATTTTTAAAGGATTTCCACCCTGACTTGTCTTCTGAGCATCAGCAGTTCTGTATGGCTCTGATTTTAGCAACGGAGCCATCATACTAGCTTGGCTTATCTGCTTAAGCCACTGCCCACTAAACATGCTGGTTTTCCTATCTCAGCACTTCCCATCAGGCGGCCTCTTCAGAGTCAGCCTGGCAAGGCCCCTGAGATGGATGCACTAGACACTGTTCCTAAGTTCCCCCAACATTTTCCCTTAGAGAGTTGATTTACTCCTCAGGAAGGTGAGATTAGAGTGGACTTTGAGAAGATGGAAGCCTAGAACAAGCTTGTCCAAAGTCATGTAACAATTTTTTTCCTACTGATTGATTGTTGTGAGACAGTTGGAAAACCCAGCTTAGCTTTACAAACAGGATTGTTCTTTTTATACAGAAGCTTAAGGAGCTTAGGGAAAAACAATTCAACCAATCAGAAGTGGGGGTGCCAAGGGACATGACCTGAAGCTGCATCTGCAGTGCTTTTATCCACTTTAGGGAAGAAACAATGGAGATGATGGGGATGATAAAAGCTCGCCATTTCTCTTACTGCCTCATATTCTCTTAATTGTTTATCCTTCTTTAGGAAACATAGCTCTTCAATCATACTTTCCTCTCAGGCTCTGGGACCACTTCACTCATCCATATGATAACTATTCTTTCTCTTTTCTGTATGTCATGGTATTCAGTGACAGCCACTACTTTGATCCACTGCATGGGTATATGGTCCATCATATTTGGTGGCCCTCCCTGGAGGAGGATTGTACTTTAGTGGCCTTGTAAAAACTCATATGTCACTGACTTTGGCTAATGAAATACAAGTAGTTATATTGTAATGATTGTTATGTTGGTAAATTATGCATTTTGAGATCACTGAGAAACTGGCTCTGGAAGATGGGTTATCCCAACCCTCACCATTTTAGACCCAACCATGTTTGTTTCAAAACATCCTCCAAGACTCATTGTCTGGGCATGGGCTTCCCTCTCCCCATACCCCAAAACTCTATGACAGGGAGGGAAGGGAACAGCAAAACAGTCCAAGAGTAAAACATTGTGTTCTTGAGAACAGCTAGAAGGTAAGCCATTTCCAACATAGATATTACTATTGTTTAAAAGTACCTACAGTTGGAGGCAGATCTTTGTGAGTTCAAGGCCAGCCTGGTCTACAGAGTGAGTTCCAGGACAGCTGGGGCTACAGGGAGACCCTGTCTCAAAAAGACCAAAAAAAAAAAAAAAAAGTACCTGCAGTTGGAACCAGAAGTTTGGCCATAGGAAGCGCATCCATGGAGAGAAAGCTCAACTGGGACTGCAGCTAACTGCCTCAACTTCCCCAGTTGGTCTCTGTTGGTTGTTTATAAGTCCTTGATTTGCTGATGTCACCTTTGCTCCCTCAATCCAGTTCCCCCAGTCTTCTCTGCTGGATATTGTGAGCCTCTGCTTTTTTATGCTGTTTTGATGATGTTTTGTTATCATCTGCTGCTTCTGTCTCTCTGCTACTTGCTATTTATTCTTATGATTTTGTTTGCTATATACTTAATAAGCTGGCTCATTCAAAACCAAAAGTGAGACCATACAGATCACATATTACATACTCTCCATGCTTCCAAAACCAATGTATTTGTTGTCCTGCTCTTTGTCCTCTTCCAGAATTATTTGCAATGTCCCAGGTGAGTCTGGATTCTAGAGTATTCTAAAGCAAAAATATTGAACTACAACGTACTCAAGCCCATATCAATGGGCCTACAGTATGAATAAAGAATAAACTTTTGTCGGGGCTGGAGAGATGGCCTAGCGGTTAAGAGCACCAACCGCTCTTACAGAGGACCCGGGTTCGATCCCCAGCACCCACATGGCGTCTGAGAACCGTCTGAATCTCCCGTTCCAGGAGAACTCCAGTTTCAGGGGAATCCGACACCCTCTTCTGACCTCCACGGCATTGCACGACACGGGTGCACAAACTTGCATGCACACAGTACATTCATACACATACAGAAATAAATAAAAATTAATAATAAAAAATAAATAAATAAAAAAAATAAAAAAAAGAATAAACTTTTGTCAGGCGTGGTGGTGCATGCTTTTAATCCCAGCACTCAGGAGACAGAGGCAGGCAGATCTCTGTGAGTTCAAGGCCAGCCTGGCCTACATAGTGAGCTCCAGGCCAGCTGGGACTAAAGGGAGACCCTGTCTCAAAAATACAAAGAAAAGGAATAAACTTTTAAGGATATCAGCCACTGAGATTTGGGAGTCATTCATTGCTACAGAATTTATCTAATCTGACTGATACAGCGAGACACATATCCATTAACTCATCTCATATATAATATCGGTTGTCTATTATCATATAACAAGTTACCCCATAAAACTTAGTGGCTTAAATAACAAACATTCAGTGTCTTGCTATTTCTGAGGATTTAGAATCTGGCAAGCTTAGCTGGGTCCTCTGCTTTGGCCCTGTCATGAGGCTACAATCATGGCACCAGTCTAGGGTCACATACTGCAACCACAGGGTGTGACTGGGGTGAAGTCATGTCAGGGCTCTGCTTAGGCCATGTCTCCTTCTAAGAGCCTTAGTTATCAGAGGCTGATGAGCTGAGCCTCAGTCACTTGCAGACTCCTGACCTAGGGCCAACCTCAGATCCACTCCAGGAGGCTTTCTCCACAGGAACAAGCACACAAGAAGAGATTGGAGAAACTACTAGCAAGACAGAAGTCACAGCCTCTTCCAACCTAATCACAGAAGTGACATCCCATCCCGTTACCCAAACTATATTCACTGGGTCCACCCTTCACTTGAGAGTCAGGGAAATACAAGCATGTGAAGACTAGGAGACAGGGAGAGCCTGGAGCACCACATAGGAAACACACACCACAATGACCATCTAAAAGAAGTACAACAAATCAATTAAAAGCCTCAGTGGTAAAGTGGGAGAAATGGGGAATTTTATAACTGGAGCTTTGAAGCCCAGAGAGGTTAAATACCTTCCCTAGGGTGCACAGTTAGAAATAAATCCAGAACTAAACTTCAGACCACTGCTATTTCCACTAGACAGAGATAAGTGAAAAATTAAATAGCAATACAAGACAAATTGCATTCAACTGCAACAGAAACTTCAATCACTAATTGAATAAATAAATCATCCAGACAGTGAGTGAATTAAAAGTACAGAAGAGGCAAGCTCATTAGGCTAGCGCAGTCAAAAGATAGGTCATGATGCAGGCTTTGAAGGGGGGGGAATTCTTTGTTTAAGCAGAGAAGTAAAAGGTGTCGTTGGCAAAAGACAAATCAAGGTGACATAAAGGAATGCTGACACCACGCTCATCTCCAATGCAGATGACACTCTCCAGGACCATATATCCCCAGAATCCTGTGCATCAAACATGGGGCCAGAAAGAAGGACTCTTAAACTCACCCTTGAGGATGTCTTCCCTGGTTTGAGGTACAAGCATCAAAATCAGCTGTGCTCTACAGATGTCACATGCTTGTGTTCCACTGTGAAAATGTAATGTCCCAGAATCTTTGTGGAGAAGGGCTTGCATAGTTTGAAAAGTGATTCTGATGTAAGCTGACTGCCTTAACACCCTGGTTGAGGGCCACGGCTCAAGGAGATCCCATTTCCCCATGAGGGGAATGTGCCAGGGAGCACGTTTGACCGTATAAAGATCTCAAGGCCTAGTTTCTTTCATATTCCAAATACTCTTCCTCTGCAAAACAAATAGTTCCACACCTGAGTCGATGTGGATGAATAAAGTCAAGTCGCTCGTTGTCCGCCATCTTTCCGCTCAGCCACCATGGTGCGCAGGTGTCCTGGCCAATGCTCTGAAGAACATCAACAATGCCCAGAAGAGAGATGAATGCCAGGTCCACATCAGGCCATGCTCGAAAGCCATTGCCCACTCCTTGACCGTGATGATGAAGCATGGTTACATTGGCGAATTTGAAATCATTGATGATCACAACTCTGGGAAAATTGTTGTGAACCTCACAAGCAGTTTAAACAAGTGTGGCATTATCAGCCCCAGATTTGAAGTGCAACTCAAAGACCTAGAAAAATGGTAGAATAATCTTCTTCCATCTGGTCAGTTTGGTTTCATTGTACTGACGACCTCAGCTGGCCTCATGGACCATGAAGAAGCAAGACGAAAATACACAGGAGGGAAAACCTAGGATTCTTTTTCTAGTGATGTAAAACACACCTATAAATAAAATGCCTCAGTGGTGGACCAAAAAAAGTCAAGTCGCTCTTGGACTGCCAGAAATTTCCATTGATTCCCTCATGTAAGTGATCATGAACACTTTGAGGATCTTTCCAAGAGTTCCAGTTACACAATGAAGCCCCCAACCCTTACAGTAATGAGTCACCAAATTTCACCGAGTCACCTATTATACTTGAGCTACCAATTCTGAGGATGATAAAACGTCATTTAAGCAACTGGATACAGGTCTGACAGGAGCAGGAAAACTGTTAGGTCTGTCACATGTGAAAATCTAGAGGGCTTTTTTCCAATGTGTTTGGGGGAGGGGCAGAGTGTGTGTGTGTGTGTGTGTGTGTGTGTGTGTGTGTGTGCAGGTACACCTGTGTATGCACGTGCATGTGTATGTTAGAGCACGTGGAGGTAGGCAGTCAACTTCCATGGTTGATCCTGGCATCTGGGATTGACAATTTGGCCACTGAGCCCCAGGGCACCCTCTGTTGTCACCTGCCCAGCACTCGGGTTGCTACCTTGCCACCATATTGGTTTCTCACACAGGATCCTGGGATAGATTTCAGCTCCTCATTCTTGTACAGGAAGCATTTTATCAACTTAGCTATCTCTCCAGCCTCAAACCTAGTATTGTTTGTTTGTTTGTTTTTGCTTTATTTGTTGTCTTTTTGAGACAGGGTCTCCCTGTAGCCACAACTGACCTAGAACTTGCTCTATAAACCAGGCTGGCCTCAATTTCACAGAGATCTGCCTGCTTCTGCATCCTGAGTGCTGGGATTAAAGGCATTTGCCACCACTCTTGGCAAGCCCAGTGCTTTAGATTATGTATTAGCCTTGTATTTTATTTTTAGCAATTCTATCGTTTGTAAAAAAAAAAAATACTGTAGACAAAAAAGGAACAAAAGAAATGAAAAAATAAATCTTAAATAAAAAAAATCAATGTTAGATTTAAAAAGTTCCCCGGTGATCCAAAACCTCGTGCTCCTTGAAAATCCAACACGTTCCCTTTGGGTTTTGTCAGGTTCTGCTTCTAGGGACAAACACTGACTTTCTCGGGGTTTATCAGGTCTGGCCACTTTAAAATGAATGTCGGACTGAGATCGGTCTGGTTGCTCATCGGAGGTCGTCTCCCTGAGCAGGCAGGTGTGGCACAAGCCCACCCACCTGACAGGGGGAGGGAGCCCTGAGGAGCCATGGCTGTGGTGGCCGTGATGCTTTCTGCTCTGACACTTACCATTTTCTGCTTACAGGCTCTTAGCCAGGGAGGCCCTGTTTAAAGACATCACTGATGGATGTGGCCTTTACACAGAGCCCCATCATGGGGCTTGGAGTGGACTATAAGTCCAGCTTTGCCCATGGCAGCCATTAGATATCCATAGAGACCAATCTCTCCCGGTGCTTGTTGAAGTAATTTCTCCTCCAGGAATGAAGAAAATACTTCAAAGAAAGCTGTCAAAATTCTTTTATTTCTTATTATGTGCTTTATTTCTGAAGGAAGGGTGTGCATAAAACAGCGGGTAACTTCTAAACATCGTTACCTCTTTCCTAGGGTTGCTGTAAGAGTCTTGATGCTCAAAGCATTTCAAAGGAAATCTTTAACACCATTCTCTGTTCCTTCCTCACCTACATTTTCTCCACCTAGAATTCTATAAACATGCCTCTGAGCTCTGCAGGCATGCATGACATGAAGGGCAGAAAGAGCTAGGTACATGTGAGCATCAGGATGAGGCAGGCCCGAGGCACTGAGAGGGGAAGAAAACAGCGATGGTGCACGCGAAGCTCCCATAGCTGCTGTCTGACCCGGAGGTGTGAATCCCAGGATACTATTTATGGGACATCCTAGAGTGGAGGGCCCTAATTTGGCTACTGAGTAGAAGTACTTAGGAGCTTATAAAAATCCAAGGGTGCAGACCCCACCCTTACCAATCCTGACCTACTTGGACCAGGGTGGTACCCAGAGGAGGGTAGTTAATTAAAAGTTTGCTGGGTAGATGCTGGAAGTTTCTTGCTCTCTCAATGAGCACAGCCCTTCTGGGCCCACACAGAGAACATTGGCTGGACATTTGGGTCAGTTAGCTTTGTTTTAGCCTAAGGGTTACAAACTCAGATACTTCCAGGGGACGGCAAGTAAGGTAACGCTGCATGGACGAGCAGCCACAGAGAGAATGCAGAGTCTAGCTTTTCAAAAGATGACAGAAATCTGAATTTTATGTGAAACTTCCCAGGTTTTTTTTTGGGGGGGGGGGGTTCTGGTCCTTTTTGAGACAGGGTCTCCCTGTAGTCTCAGCTGTCCTGGAGCTCACTATGTAGACCAAGCTGACCTTGAACTCACAGATCCACCTGCCTCTGCCTCCTGAGTGCTGGGATTAAAGGTGTGCACCACCACGCCCAGCAAAACTCAGTTTTAAAATGTTAGCATCAAAAATGTTAGCATCAAGCCGGATGTGGTGGTGCACACCTTTAATCCTAGCGCCCCGACTCGGGAGGCAGAGGCAGGTGGATCTTTGTGAGTTCAAGGCCAGCCTGGTCTACAGAGTGAGTTCCAGGACAGCTGGGACTACAGGGAGACCCTGTCTCGAAAAGACCAAAAAATAAAAAATAAAAAATAAAATGTTAGCATCAAAGTTAAAGTGAAAGTCTCTGAAGATGCAGAAGACGATACCACCGGTTCCTGCCCACAGCATTTCCAACACTGGGAAACCAGTTGACCCGGGAAGCTTTTACCATCCAAGAAAAGCTGGCAGGACTAAGGAAATAAAAAGCACATCAGCAGAGCCCAGCTCAGCACCTGACAAACCCTGGTCCCCCGCAGCCCCAGGGGGATAGAGAGCTGGACCACTTCTCATTTACATGGGTCTTTAACTGGCTTCAACAAGGCTTTGGTTGCAGGGAAGGCAGAGGAACAAACTGGCTATGACTTGACTCTAAGGAACTTCACCTGAGCTCCTTAGGGTTGTATCACCAGGTCCAGGGCCCTAGAGGAAACCCAACAAAACCAAGAGAGGGAATATCTGAACCCCCAAAATAATCCCTGTTGAACTATTTTGTTAAAATCCTACATTAGGGCTCAGAGGATAGCTCAGTAGTAAAAAGCACTTGCAAGCATGAGGACATGAGTTCAAATCCCCTGAACCCATGTAAAAAAGCCAAGCATGAGTGCTCAGCAGTAGGGGATGGAGACAGGCAGGTCACTGAGACAGCTCACTGGCCATCCAGTTCAAATGAGAGCTTTCTTGTTCAGTAAGAGACCCTGTCTAGAGGCAATAAGGTAGAGAGTGTTAGAGGAAGACATCTGACCTCTTCCTCTTGCTTCTGTATCCATGAACACAGGTATGTATACCTACACACTCACATACATACATACAGCACAAACATATATAGTACATGCATGGTGTCCACACACACATACATACATGCACACACAATCCTAAACCAGAAAGGGTAGTGTTCCTTACATAATATATGGCACTGGGCAAACCAGCCCATCAGAAGCCTCAGATTCCACATATATAAAATGGGCATTAAAATACCTGGCACAGTGGGCTGTGGAGACAGCTCAGTGGCCAAGAGCACTGGCTGCTCTTGCAGAGGACCACGGTGTGGATCCCAGCATCCACATGGTAGCTAACAACCATCCTTAAATCCAGTTTCAGGGGATCCAACACCCTTTTCTAGCCTCTGTGGGTACTGCAGGACACTGGTGCACTTACATACATGCAGGCATAACACACACATAAAATAAAAATAATTAAGCCAAAAATATTTTTTTCTTTCTTTGAGACAGGGTCTCCCTGTAGCCCCAGCTGTCCTGGAACTGGCTATGTAGACCAGAGATCCTCCTCCCTCTGCCTCCCAAGTGCTGAGATTAAAGGCACACATCACCATACCAGCAAAAAAAATTTTAATTAAAAAAACTATATATATATATGGACTGGAGATATGGCTTAGTGTTTAAGAACACTGGCTGCTCTTGCAGAGGCATAGGTTTAATTCCCAGCAATGGCAGCTAACGACAGTCCCTACCTAACTCCAGTTCCTGGAGAATCCGACATGCTCTTCTGCCTTCACAGGCATTGCACAACATGGGTGTGCTTACATACATGCAGACAATATACTCATATGCATAAAATAAAAATAATAAATAAAAATTTTAAATCTCCCACAGTATTTTATTTTTATTTTTTTTTTTTTTTTTTTTAATTTTTTTTTTTTTTTTTTTTTTTTTTTTTTTTTTTTTTTTTTTTTTTTTTTTTTTTTTATTTATTTTTTGGTGTTTTGAAGACAGTGTTCCCTGTAGACCCAGCTGGGCCTGAACTCACTATGTAGACCAGGCTGGCCTTAACTCACAGAGAGTCTGCCTGCCCGCTTCCTGAGTGCTGGGATGAAAGGCAATGCACCACCACACCTCGCGTAAAGACAGTTCTTTAGCCACCATTGGGGGTCATGGGAAAAGTGAACCGGGGTCCTCTGCAATAACATCAATGCTCTTAACCACGAGCCTCTCTCCAGCCCCATAAATACAAATTAAAGGAAGTAAATCTCTTCTCATGAATAGTAATGGCCCATATTATATATTTTTATACATTGAGGTAAAGCAAAACTGAAAATGCAGCGAACCTCCCCCCAGCTTTACTTTTGCATAAGCCTTTTGATTCTGCATAAAATTTCAAAGGCAGTTCATTTTACTATTTAAACTTTACACAGTCATATTGGCATTCACTGCAAAACACTCTCCAATGATCTTAAAAGTAGTCAATGATTCAGAAGAAAAATAGCTCCAAATAACATTTTAGCCCGCCCTTCCCCAAGGATGGAGCTTTCTCCCATGTACTGTTTTCTCTCAAATTCTGTTCCCAAGCCACAGGTAATAGCATTTGCCTTATGCCCATTATATTAGAAATGTTACTCAGAAGTTCAAATCCTGATGGCCTTGAGGTGATGTCATCTACTTCATGTAAGGAGAATATCACACGTAGTGGAAGAATTAGAGAAAGGACTCTTGGGCCATCCTGCAAGGCAAGTCAGCACATCTGGGTCATTTATATACTCAATGCCTTTTACTCTTTGAACAGAATGACCTTTTATACTGTCTTGAAGAAGCATAATACAGTAAGGCTTAGGCAATGTTCTTCCAAAAGACATTCAATAGATGACTAAGAGAATAACAAAAGAAGGGCAATGTTCTGCAGCCTTACATCATGCCCTGTCAGGATAGTTTACGTATTCTTACTACGTCATACTAACTTCCTTAAAGTGGGGAAATCGCACTTTTGATACCCAAAAGCTATACATAAAGGTGGTATTGGGGCCGGTAAGATGGCTTGCACTCACTGTACAAGGTTGGTGACCTGAGTTCAACCCTTGGAACCATGTAAGGATGGAAGAGAGAACCAACATCCATAAAGTTGTCCTCTGACCTCCGCATTACATCATGTCCATGTGCCTTTTACACATTGTGCCACATGCACACACACATGCCACACGCATACACACAATAAAATAAGTAATTTTTTTTTTTTTTTTTTTATTTTATTTATTAAATAATAAATAAATACAGGAAAAGAAAAGGCAGCCACCTCCCAAAAGAGAAGCAGTAAGTGGTATGTCTCTAGAGGTTTATAGGGGTCTGACCTCCCTTTTTTGTTTTTTTTAAAAAAATCCCCCCCACGCCTAATATAGAGCAGACCTGTAGGTTGTCTGCTCTGTAAAGTAGCTCAAGAACAAAAATCTCATTGGGAGAGAGCCAAGAAACAAGTGCCAGTAAGAGCTACTTATGATATACGCGTCTGGGTAAAGATGGAAAAAGTTGAAGAAGCTCTGCCTCTTGGCTACCTCTTGGAGTGTTTGAAACCTTTATGATAAAAATAACTAATTAATTTATTTGTGACTTGGCAGGAGAACAGAGACTTCCTTGGTTTGGGTCTTAAAACAAACAGAATATATAGGCCTGTTGGTATTACTAAATGAGAACTCCATGGCCCTAAGAGATTAAATAACAAAATGAGAAGGTCGTGGCAAACTATGAGACCAAAATTAGGTTTCCCCAAGTCCTGTACTTCTGTCTTAAGTTTTGAATATTTTTTCTCTTCCACTACAGCTCAGAATAGCACTGGCCTTTTATATTGTCATAGTGTTCAAATGTCAGATTACTTTGTTATCTATCCATTAACCCCCCAGCCATCCACCCCCCCCCTCCAACCAGCTTTGTTATCAGCAAAACGTTCTCTACCCCACGCCTTGACTCTTTAAACTTGTATTTAAAAAACTGGTTTTCTATCCTTGAATTAGCTTCATTTCCTCCAAATTAAGTATCACTCTGTTTGCTACACACATGTCAGCTTGAAGCAGGTGGAGGTTTGCACTTCTGCGCTGTCCACTTTGCATCCTCCCTACTTCCATGAGACAGACTCACTGTTTTGACAGTCATCTCCTGTTTACCGGCTTTCAGTCCATAACTTTCCAAAGGAACTGCTATCTGCTATGCTCTACCTGGTAATCTATATTGTTATCTGGCAGAAGATAATCTGAAAGTGAGGCAGGTAAGCACAGGGAGCAGCTTCCAATCTGAGACTCCACTTGGTCTGGGCCATGCATGCATCCCTTCTAATTAAAGCACTTGGCAGCCTGACACCCTGTGATGGGTAGTTTAGTTTTATTTGTTAATTTGACACAATGTAGAATCACCTCCGAAGGAAGGCTTTGTGAGAAACTGTTTAAATTAGATTGGTCTGTGAGCATGTGAGAGATTTTCTTAATGGGGTTGATTGAGATAGGAAGACTCATCTTGAATTTGGGCAGCACCATTTCATGAGCTGTCTGGACTGAAAGAAAGTGTGGGGCGGGGGGGGTAATCTAAGCACTGGCAGGTGTTAATTCATTGCTCCCTCCTCTTGACTGTGGTTGTGGATGTGATATGATCGGTTATCTCAAGTTCTTATTGTCTTAACTTCCCCCAAAATGGTGGACTGTGACCTGGAATTGGGAGCCAAATAAGCTTTCTCCCTTAAGTTGCCTCTGTTGGAATATTTTATTACAGCAACAATGGGAATAAATAATCCTGGGGCTGGAGAGAGGGCCTGCATTTAAGAGTACATCGGCTTTTGATGACCTGGGTTCGATCACCAGCACCAACAATGGTGGCTGAGAACTGTCTTTGACTCAGTTCCAAGGGGAATCCGATGCCCTCTGACCTCTTGCCGCCATTGCAGGACATGGGTCTGGTGCACCAACCTACATGCAGATAGTAACATTCAGACACATAAAAAAATAAATAAATAAATAAATTTAAAAAATGATAGACCCTTACCTGTATGTCCATGCGCGCACAGATTCCACTCTGAACAACACATCTAGCAACCTGTTAGCAAACGTTACATCTACCTACATCAAGCTGCACACAAACCCCTCTCTGAACAATGTAGTAAGTTTATTTTCTCCTTAATGACATCAAACTTAGAGTGATCCTATTTACTACTACTTCAGTTGTGTCTAAGTACAGAAGGGAAGAGGTCAAGCTGGCCTGAACTGGTTTAGGGTGCTGCTAGCTGTCTCTCTTGTCAGCGAATCTGACCTGTACTGTAGCTTTGTTTTAACTAAAGTTATCTTACTACTTTTGGAATTTTGTGTGAGTTTTTATTTCAGTCCTTTAAATAAGAGGCCAAGAACCTAGAAACATCCAACCTAGAACCTGAACACTGGTAACACAAGGAAAGAGACTTAGAGCTCGTGCTGCATTTGGAAGTATCAGAGAGGTAGAGCAAAGAATATATGCTTTACAGACAGCCTCTGAAGAGGCAAAGCAAGGAAAATTAGGCAACACTTTTCTAATCTTTCAGTGAAAGCTTTTTAAAGTCTGCTGTTTTGAAAATCTGGAGGTCCCATATGCTCACAAGACTGCCACATGTTATGAGGACTGAAAAGAAAGTAGAGGCCAGCTTTCAGTGTAAGAATCACTGAATCTGGCACGTCCACACGCATCTATAGTGCAACATCTTAATGAAGTGAGGGCCCTAATTAAGAAAGGGAAACCAAGGAAAGTCAAATGAATTCCTTCTGGTGAAAAAAGTTTCATGAAACAGAAATAGCATTTAAGGTAAACTGCTGGGCAGAACTTCAATGATAACAAGCATCCTAGTCTGGGACCCTGAGGACAAACAGGCAGGAGAGGGATGTCATGAAGGGAGGACCAATGAGTGTTCTAGATTGGTAGTGAGCAGGTTACATGGAAATGTGAAAGATTGGGAAATATGATGGAAAGTAGGATTGGAAAGAAACAGTGAAGTGTCGAGGTCCAGAGCAGCAGTAGTCCAAATGTGGATCCAGTAGCAGGAGGCAGGAGCAAGGTGAGCTCAAAGAATTCTGCTTGTCAAATACTAGCATTAAAAGCAATTTCATACTGGTGTGGTAGCACATGCATGTTCAATCAATACAGTCAGAACTCTGTGAGGTTCGAGCCAAACTGTCACAATGTGAGTTGCCAAGGTCACCGAGGGCTACAGGAGACTGTCCGCAAAAAAAAAAGCATGTTACCTAAAAAGTTTGGCCTAAGGAAAATGGCCCCTGTGGATATAAAGAGTCACCAGCCAAAAGACAGTTGCCCTAGGACAAGAAAACTTACCCCTGGCTCCCAAGCTGGTACTGTTGGGACACAGCAGAGGGCATCTAACCCTCACTTCTGCTGCCATCATCCGCTGGGACACGGAAGACACAGAGGAGAGTGAGTTTGAGACAGCCCTGGGCGATATATGAGACTTCCAGCACAAATAACAACAAAAAAGAGAAATCTTTGAGAAGTACGCCAACTCTGATACAGTACCACACAACATGTATATGGCACTCCATACACATGTATAATTTCTCTGTCAATTTCAAAAATTATCTTTTTTTTTGGTCTTGTTTTGAGACAGGACCTCCCTGTAGCTCCAGCTGTCCTGACTCAATATGTTTAAACCAGGCTGGCCTTGAACCACAGAGTTCCTTGTTATAACCTGAACATTTAAAAATCTCATGTGGTATCTCATAGTGGCACAAGCCTTTAATCTCAGCATTTAAGAGTTAGTGGCAGGTGGATCTCTGTCAAGTTGAGGCAAGCCTGTTCTATATAGCAAATGCCAGGCCACCGGAGGTACAGGGAGACTCTGTTCTCAAAAAAAAAATAACAATGTACTTGAAGCCTTCTTTATCCACTTTTCCATCAAGCCTCCGAATCTGCCTTGCCTGTGCTTCCAGAGAGTTTTGTACATACATTTATTAACACACATCATGTTGGTTGTACGTCTAATTTACTTGCTAGACCAGAGGACAGAGAATGTATTGAATTGCTTCTGTATCCCCAGAATTCATAATTGCGCCTGATACATAGATATCTCCAAGAAAGTTAGTAGCTATGAGATGGAAAATAACCTGTGGACTCTAAGGAGATGGCAGCTCGGTAAATTGCACAAGCTTTCATAGAAAAGATTTACCAAGAAGCTTAGAAGTACTGCCCAGTTACTCTTTAGAAACACTATCATCTTCATCACATCAGGAAAGATATGTGCCATAAGGACTAAAATTATTTAACTGCTAGTCAATTTCAGAAGCAAGGTTTCTGGGGTACAGATGATGGCTTCTCTTAGTGGTTTCTGAGATAACTAAATGCAATTTCAGTTTCAAGATAGAAAAATTTTTCCCAAAAGCAAAGCTTGCTGTGGCACGAAGAGGTAATACCTCTGGCCCTGTTAGTGATTATATTCCACTGCTTCTCCCTCACACTCTTCTATGTCGGGCAGGAGGTTGCTGGATATTAAACCCAGGGTTTCACATCTAATAAATGGCCTCAATTGAGCCACCATGCCCAGCCTGTTTCATATATTCTCTATGGCACAAACTAGAAAGAAAGCAGGTCAAGATCATCCCTGGATGACAGACCCTAGGCTGTAGACAGACAGAAGCCATTCCTGTGCTGGGCAGAGGTTTGGTGTCAGTGGCATCTGAGGTCAGTTTTAAAACCATAATTCTGGGGCTCTCCTGTGCTTCCTTCAGAACTCATCTAAATAAAGTCTATTTCTTTTGACATAAACTATAACCTCAAGAGAAGCAGAATACCATCTGGCATGATGCAAAGATCACGTAGGGCCTGCGGGCAAAAGTATATTTTATAGGAAGAAAGATCAGCGACTAGACTCTTCTTCTATTTTTAAAGGATTTCCACCCTGACTTGTCTTCTGAGCATCAGCAGTTCTGTATGGCTCTGATTTTAGCAACGGAGCCATCATACTAGCTTGGCTTATCTGCTTAAGCCACTGCCCACTAAACATGCTGGTTTTCCTATCTCAGCACTTCCCATCAGGCGGCCTCTTCAGAGTCAGCCTGGCAAGGCCCCTGAGATGGATGCACTAGACACTGTTCCTAAGTTCCCCCAACATTTTCCCTTAGAGAGTTGATTTACTCCTCAGGAAGGTGAGATTGAGTGGACTTTGAGAAATGGGAAGCCTAGAACAAGAGCTTGTCCCAAATCATGGGGGAACATTTGTTTCCTACTGATTGAATTGTGTGAGACTTGGAAAACCAGCTGTGCTTTACAAACAGGATGTTTTCTGTTTATACAGAAGCTAAGGAGCTTAGGGAAAAACAATTCAACCAATCAGAAGTGGGGGTGCCAAGGGACATGACCTGAAGCTGCATCTGCAGTGCTTTTATCCACTTTAGGGAAGAAACAATGGAGATGAGGGGATGAAAAAGCTCGCCAGTTCTCTTACTGCTAATATCGCTTATTGTTTATCCTTCTTTAAGGAAAAACATAGCTCTTTCAATCAATAACTTTCCTCCAGGCTCTGGGACCACTTCAGCTCATCCATATTTAAATATTCTTTCTCTTTTCTTCTTATGTCATGGTATTCAGTGACAGCCACTACTTTGATCCACTGCATGGGTATATGGTCCATCATATTTGGTGGCCCTCCCTGGAGGAGGATTGTACTTTAGTGGCCTTGTAAAAACTCATATGTCACTGACTTTGGCTAATGAAATACAAGTAGTTATATTGTAATGATTGTTATGTTGGTAAATTATGCATTTTGAGATCACTGAGAAACTGGCTCTGGAAGATGGGTTATCCCAACCCTCACCATTTTAGACCCAACCATGTTTGTTTCAAAACATCCTCCAAGACTCATTGTCTGGGCATGGGCTTCCCTCTCCCCATACCCCAAAACTCTATGACAGGGAGGGAAGGGAAAAGAAAAACATCCAAGAAAGTAAACATTGTGTTCTTGAGAACAGCTAGAAGGTAAACAATTTCCAATAGATATTACTATTGTTTAAAAGTACCTACAGTTGGAGGCAGTGGATCTTTGTGAGTTTCAAGGCCAGCCTGGTCTTACAGATGAGTTCCCGGACAGCTGGGACCTACAGGAGACCCTGTCTCGAAAAGAACCAAAAAAAAAAAAAAAAGTACCGGCAGTTGGAACCAGAAGTTTGGCCATAGGAAGCGCATCCATGGAGAGAAAGCTCAACTGGGACTGCAGCTAACTGCCTCAACTTCCCCAGCTGGTCCGTTGTTGGTTGTTTATTAAGTCCTGATTGCTGATGTCACCTGTGCTCCCCTACGAATCCCGTTCCCCCATCTTCTCTGGCTGGATATTGTGGAAAGGCCTCTGCTTTTTTATGCTGTTTTGATGATGTTTTGTTATCATCTGCTGCGGCTTTTCTGTCCCTCTCTGGCTAACTTGCTATTTATTCTGATGATTTTAGTTGCTATATACTTAATAAGCTGGCTCATTCAAAACCAAAAGTGAGACCATACAGATCACATATTACATACTCTCCATGCTTCCAAAACCAATGTATTTGTTGTCCTGCTCTTTGTCCTCTTCCAGAATTATTTGCAATGTCCCAGGTGAGTCTGGATTCTAGAGTATTCTAAAGCAAAAATATTGAAAGCTACACGTACTATCGCCCAATATCAATGGGCCTACAGATAGAATAAAAGGACAATAAAACTTGTCGCGGGCTGGAGAGATGGCCTAGCGGTTAAAAGCACCAACCGCCTTGCAGAGGACCCGGGTTCGATCCCCAGCACCCACATGGCGTCGAGAACCGTCTGAAACTCCGTTTCCGGAGACTCCAGTTTCAGGGGAATCCGACACCACTCTTCTGACCTCCACGGCATTGCACGACACGGTGCACAAACTTGCATGCACACAGTACATTCATACACATACAGAAATATAAAAATTAATAATAAAAATAAATAAATAAAAAAATAAAAAAAAGAATAAACTTTGTAGGCGTGGTGGTGCATGCTTTTAATCCCAGCACTCAGGAGACAGAGGCAGGCAGATCTCTGTGAGTTCAAGGCCAGCCTGGCCTACATAGTGAGCTCCAGGCCAGCTGGGACTAAAGGTGAACCCTGTCTCAAAAAATACAAAGAAAAGGAATAAACTTTTAAGGATATCAGCCACTGAGATTTGGGAGTCATTCATTGCTACAGAATTTATCTAATCTGACTGATACAGCGAGACACATATCCATTAACTCATCTCATATATAATATCGGTTGTCTATTATCATATAACAAGTTACCCCATAAAACTTAGTGGCTTAAATAACAAACATTCAGTGTCTTGCTATTTCTGAGGATTTAGAATCTGGCAAGCTTAGCTGGGTCCTCTGCTTTGGCCCTGTCATGAGGCTACAATCATGGCACCAGTCTAGGGTCACATACTGCAACCACAGGGTGTGACTGGGGTGAAGTCATGTCAGGGCTCTGCTTAGGCCATGTCTCCTTCTAAGAGCCTTAGTTATCAGAGGCTGATGAGCTGAGCCTCAGTCACTTGCAGACTCCTGACCTAGGGCCAACCTCAGATCCACTCCAGGAGGCTTTCTCCACAGGAACAAGCACACAAGAAGAGATTGGAGAAACTACTAGCAAGACAGAAGTCACAGCCTCTTCCAACCTAATCACAGAAGTGACATCCCATCCCGTTACCCAAACTATATTCACTGGGTCCACCCTTCACTTGAGAGTCAGGGAAATACAAGCATGTGAAGACTAGGAGACAGGGAGAGCCTGGAGCACCACATAGGAAACACACACCACAATGACCATCTAAAAGAAGTACAACAAATCAATTAAAAGCCTCAGTGGTAAAGTGGGAGAAATGGGGAATTTTATAACTGGAGCTTTGAAGCCCAGAGAGGTTAAATACCTTCCCTAGGGTGCACAGTTAGAAATAAATCCAGAACTAAACTTCAGACCACTGCTATTTCCACTAGACAGAGATAAGTGAAAAATTAAATAGCAATACAAGACAAATTGCATTCAACTGCAACAGAAACTTCAATCACTAATTGAATAAATAAATCATCCAGACAGTGAGTGAATTAAAAGTACAGAAGAGGCAAGCTCATTAGGCTAGCGCAGTCAAAAGATAGGTCATGATGCAGGCTTTGAAGGGGGGGGAATTCTTTGTTTAAGCAGAGAAGTAAAAGGTGTCGTTGGCAAAAGACAAATCAAGGTGACATAAAGGAATGCTGACACCACGCTCATCTCCAATGCAGATGACACTCTCCAGGACCATATATCCCCAGAATCCTGTGCATCAAACATGGGGCCAGAAAGAAGGACTCTTAAACTCACCCTTGAGGATGTCTTCCCTGGTTTGAGGTACAAGCATCAAAATCAGCTGTGCTCTACAGATGTCACATGCTTGTGTTCCACTGTGAAAATGTAATGTCCCAGAATCTTTGTGGAGAAGGGCTTGCATAGTTTGAAAAGTGATTCTGATGTAAGCTGACTGCCTTAACACCCTGGTTGAGGGCCACGGCTCAAGGAGATCCCATTTCCCCATGAGGGGAATGTGCCAGGGAGCACGTTTGACCGTATAAAGATCTCAAGGCCTAGTTTCTTTCATATTCCAAATACTCTTCCTCTGCAAAACAAATAGTTCCACACCTGAGTCGATGTGGATGAATAAAGTCAAGTCGCTCGTTGTCCGCCATCTTTCCGCTCAGCCACCATGGTGCGCAGGTGTCCTGGCCAATGCTCTGAAGAACATCAACAATGCCCAGAAGAGAGATGAATGCCAGGTCCACATCAGGCCATGCTCGAAAGCCATTGCCCACTCCTTGACCGTGATGATGAAGCATGGTTACATTGGCGAATTTGAAATCATTGATGATCACAACTCTGGGAAAATTGTTGTGAACCTCACAAGCAGTTTAAACAAGTGTGGCATTATCAGCCCCAGATTTGAAGTGCAACTCAAAGACCTAGAAAAATGGTAGAATAATCTTCTTCCATCTGGTCAGTTTGGTTTCATTGTACTGACGACCTCAGCTGGCCTCATGGACCATGAAGAAGCAAGACGAAAATACACAGAGGAGGGAAAACCTAGGGATTCTTTTTTTCTAGTGATGTAAAACACACCTATAAATAAAATGCCTCAGTGGTGGACCAAAAAAAGTCAAGTCGCTCTTGGACTGCCAGAAATTTCCATTGATTCCCTCATGTAAGTGATCATGAACACTTTGAGGATCTTTCCAAGAGTTCCAGTTACACAATGAAGCCCCCAACCCTTACAGTAATGAGTCACCAAATTTCACCGAGTCACCTATTATACTTGAGCTACCAATTCTGAGGATGATAAAACGTCATTTAAGCAACTGGATACAGGTCTGACAGGAGCAGGAAAACTGTTAGGTCTGTCACATGTGAAAATCTAGAGGGCTTTTTTCCAATGTGTTTGGGGAGGGGCAGAGTGTGTGTGTGTGTGTGTGTGTGTGTGTGTGTGTGGTGCAGGTACACCTGTGTATGCACGTGCATGTGTATGTTAGAGCACGTGGAGGTAGGCAGTCAACTTCCATGGTTGATCCTGGCATCTGGGATTGACAATTTGGCCACTGAGCCCCAGGGCACCCTCTGTTGTCACCTGCCCAGCACTCGGGTTGCTACCTTGCCACCATATTGGTTTCTCACACAGGATCCTGGGATAGATTTCAGCTCCTCATTCTTGTACAGAAGCATTTTATCAACTTAGCTATCTCTCCAGCCTCAAACCTAGTATTGTTTGTTTGTTTGTTTTTGTCTTTATGTTGTGCTTTTTGAGACAGGGTCTCCCTGTAGCCACAACTGACCTAGAACTTGCTCTATAAACCAGGCTGGCCTCAATTCACAGAGATCTGCCTGCTTCTGCATCCTGAAGTGCTGGATTAAAGGCATTTGCCACCACTCTTGGCAAGCCCAGTGCTTTAGATTATGTATTAGCCTTGTATTTTATTTTTAGCAATTCTATCGTTTGTAAAAAAAAAAAATACTGTAGACAAAAAAGGAAAAAAGAAATGAAAAAAAAATCTTAAATAAAAAAACAATGTTAGATTTAAAAAGTTCCCCGGTGATCCAAAACCTCGTGCTCCTTGAAAATCCAACACGTTCCCTTTGGGTTTTGTCAGGTTCTGCTTCTAGGGACAAACACTGACTTTCTCGGGGTTTATCAGGTCTGGCCACTTTAAAATGAATGTCGGACTGAGATCGGTCTGGTTGCTCATCGGAGGTCGTCTCCCTGAGCAGGCAGGTGTGGCACAAGCCCACCCACCTGACAGGGGGAGGGAGCCCTGAGGAGCCATGGCTGTGGTGGCCGTGATGCTTTCTGCTCTGACACTTACCATTTTCTGCTTACAGGCTCTTAGCCAGGGAGGCCCTGTTTAAAGACATCACTGATGGATGTGGCCTTTACACAGAGCCCCATCATGGGGCTTGGAGTGGACTATAAGTCCAGCTTTGCCCATGGCAGCCATTAGATATCCATAGAGACCAATCTCTCCCGGTGCTTGTTGAAGTAATTTCTCCTCCAGGAATGAAGAAAATACTTCAAAGAAAGCTGGTCAAAATTCTTTTATTTCTTTATATGTGCTTTATTTCTGAAGGAAGGGTGTGCATAAAACAGCGGGTAACTTCTAAACATCGTTACCTCTTTCCTAGGGTTGCTGTAAGAGTCTTGATGCTCAAAGCATTTCAAAGGAAATCTTTAACACCATTCTCTGTTCCTTCCTCACCTACATTTTCTCCACCTAGAATTCTATAAACATGCCTCTGAGCTCTGCAGGCATGCATGACATGAAGGGCAGAAACGTGTCGTGCAATGCCGCGGAGGTCAGAAGAGGGTCTCAGATTCCCCTGGAACTGGAGTTCTCCTGGAATTGGAGTTACAGACGGTTCTTAGCCGCCATGTGGGTGCTGGGGATCGAACCCGGGTCCTCTGCAAGAGCGTCGGTGCTCTTAACCGCTAGGCCATCTCTCCAGCCCCGGATTCAGACCAATTTAAAGTTGCATTTCTCAGCCCTCATCCAGCATCCCTAAACTATATCCCCACGTACATTCCCTAGGATCTTTCCAGAGAAAGCAGAAATCCAGAAATGTGTTGGCTTTCTCTGGCTTTTGACTCTGTTACTGCCACTACCTTGGGGTCATGGTAATATATGAGAATCGTTGTGGAGGGGAGATGAAGAGAACTGGCTTGATCATGTAATATAACTCTCTCAGGTAAAAGAATATCTTCAGTCAAGGGAAGAAAGCTTCAACAGGCAAGGTAGGAGATATTTCTTAAGGTAGCAAGGGGGATTTAATGAGAATTAAGTGTTCAGCACTCATAGGGTCCTCTAAATCATCTCATATATTTCAGATGTTCAGCCTTAAATGTAACCAAGATAATACACAATATACACCTCCAAAACCTGTTAGGGCTGTGAAAACTTCCAACATCACCACACTGGTTCAAATCAAACTCTGAATTCATATTTGACTATGTCACTTCTGCTCAGGCAAATGACTTTTTTTAATTTATTAAGTTATTTACCATAAAGGGCAGCTTCTTCATCTGCTGACAGAATGCTCCACAGAACCTTCATAATATTCTCTTTGAATTAGATACTTACTTGGTGGGCATTGCAGTTACCATAGGCAACTGAGGAGCTGGTTCGTTTTTTTGCTATCAGGGGAGTTTTGCTGTCAGTAAACCAATTCTTATTTTTATCAATTTTCTCTGCACTTTACTTTATCATATCAATTTCATTTTTAAAAATTTTACGGATGGTTGTTGCCTGCCATGTGGGTACTGGGAAGTGAACCTGGGTCCTCTACAAGAGCAGCCAGTGCTCTTAGCTGCTGAGTTATCTCTCCAGTCCCCTGTGATGCCAATATCTGAATCAGTCTAGGTTCTTGGGGAAAAATGTTTTAATGGGAAACCATTTGGGAACTCATTTAATTAACAGCAATTCTGGAAAGAAGTACCTGAGTAAAGGAGGGAATGTAGGAAAAGAAGGCACAGGAGACTGGGCTGGGATGGAGTTGATGCCTTTGTTTAGTCCACAGGTAATACTGGACTTGGTCACCAAGGTAAGCTGTGCCAACAACTCGACATAGTCAACACTGCTTGTTAACAACACCATAAATCTCATCTTCCTGGCTCTTTTTCTTTAGTGATCCAAGAGTCAAAGACCTTGGTGGGAGCATCTGCTCTCTTCTCTGCTGATAATGCAGCTTTGTGAGGACTGAAAAACAGGACAGATTTTGCACTAAGTCTCCCAATGGAAACTGGACATGAGAATCTGATGCTAGGTACTGTAATCTCCTCCTTTTCTCCCAGTCCATAGAGAAAGACCCTTCATTACAAATCCAGCCACTATTTCCTATTTCTCACTTTAATACTTACATACTTGCTTTCTCTCTTTCTGCCCCCTCCACATCCCCCCACCCCTGCACCCTGGCATTTGTACTTCAGAGAATGTCATTCTACTTTGGTATTCTTCTGGAGGAGAGAATTGGATTAAAGTATTCAAGGTTCCTCTTATAACACTTTATGACTGCAGGGATCTCATAACTCTAATATGGAAGTTATTTTGCTCACGTTAAGAGTTGAAGAACTATACCATGAAAGATCTTCCTTTTTGAGTTATTGCAAAGTGAGTTAGTTACTTTTCTGTTGCTGAGAAAACAATGTGCTGATAGAACAAAGGAAGAGTTTATTGGAGTTTTTGTTCCAGAAGGATAAGAGTCCATCATGGTAGGGAGGCATTGCAGGAGGCAGTACACGCAGAAAGCTGAGTGCTCAAATCTTCAGGCAGGCACAGGAAGCAAAGAGAAGCAAAACTGGAAGTGGTGCAAAGCTACAAAATCTCAAACTCAACCCCCACTCATGTGCTTCCTCCAGCAAGGCCATTCCTCTTAAACCTCCACAAACAATGCCACCAACTGGAGATACATATTCAAATACTTGGAGCCTATGGGGAACACTTATTCAAACCACCATAAAAAGTATCATTTTAACCCAGTTTTTCATTGACTATGAAACTTCTACATGTGTCAGATTCTATATACTTACTGAATTTCTCTATAATAGTGAATGTTGGAACACTGTTACCTTTCTTGTCTCCTGACATTTTTTATTGAATTTGATTATTCCCTTGATAACCTACCTCATCCCTATCAATTTAAAATGCTTATAAAAATCAAGGTGATTTTACAGGAGGACAATGATAAAGGACCTTGATATTTCCAGAGGACTTAGGGTCTTATCAAGGCTGATGCATCAGTTTTAGTTTGAATCCCTTATCTATCTAATTATTTTACCACTTTGATTAAATGAAGGTAAAATTAGTATTGATGAAATGAGAAAGCACAATCAAACAAGCAGATAAGCAAATAATTAAACACAAATAACTTTTAATTATACTCACTTAATAAAGTTAGAGAACAATGTCCGGGTCAACATCACTTTATCCAAACAAAGGGCAGTGTCAACATGAAAAACACAAGATGACACAAAGTACTCTGAAAAATTTGGTCAATTTCAGAACTGTGAAATACTTATATATGAATTTGGTTCTAAGGATCCCTGAATCATGAGTGAAGGATGTCTTCATGCCCTTCAATGTAAGCACAATTCTTTACATCCTTCCACATGCCATTGTTGCCGACCGTTCCCGGCTGCCTGCTACCGGCTAGCTCTCCTTGGGGGGTCGTGGATTTCTGCAGAGTCCTCTTGGCAGGAAAAACACAGTGAAGATTGAATGGCGTGTAGAAATGAAAAACTAAGGGAAGTTTTCCAGATCTACAGCAACTTTATTGAACAGGGGCAGTGAATATATAGTGGTCTTTGGGAGAGGGCAGAACAAAGGATTTGGCAAAGCTTTACAATTACATAGGTAGGTAAAAAAGTCAAGATTTACACATTAACTGAAAAGCTCAGAGCACTCAGAGCAGGAAACTAAAACATCACAAAGTTTGGTTAGGAAATAAACTTTCTTTGAAGTAAAATGTAGAAACCTTAAGACAACCTTTACTGAGGAAATAACATCTAAGAAGACAAGTCATAATTGAAAAGTTATAGCTCACAGAGTAATAACTACAAAGTTCTTTAGCAGCAGATATTGGTCCTATGTCTCCATTCTGAGGCTAGAGTAAATACATCCTAAAGTTAATAGTTGCTTTTAAGTTTTTATTGAAGTAAAAACCTTATTCCTATAGTATCCTAAGTTAGCTATTAGTTTTCTAACTCTGACTGCTAATCTAAGGTTTAAATTTTTACTGAGAACCAAGAGCTGTCCCACTGTTTGCTCCAGCTAACAGCTTTGTTTTTTGTCAGATAAGTGGCTGGTGTAAGGAGACTTAGTCTCTGGCTTGCTTTACTGGGGAGTGTTAGAATCCAGGCTTTAACAAGAGGAATGTCTTATCTACCTCTTTGTCTGGGACCAGAGGAAAAAGGAATTCTTTTATTTTTAGGTTTGAGGGGAATTTTTTATTTTAACCTTAATGTAGAGATGTCTTTTCATCATACATTTTTACCACTGGAATCTGTTTTCTTTAAGGACATTCATGTAAGGCAAGAACATTACTGTCATGCAATTATTTTGTTTTCTTGATCTGAAGCAAGTTTTAACCTTGCCATATACATTAACAGCCTACATTACATTGTTTGTTAAGGAGAAAGGTCTGTTTTTTACTTTGAATCTGCAGAAAATTCTTGCTGCCAGGAAAAAGCCCTGTGCCCAAGAGAGGCATGTTAATTTGCCAGTTCTTGACATATTCAAAAGGTTTATTTTGTATCTATAAGCTGGCTTTAAGAAAAGATCTTTATGTGCTCAGTGTTATGCTAAGTCCAACACCAGAAAAACGTAATATCCTAGGAAAGCATCTCAATCTCGGGGTGATCTTAGCCAGGCGTTCTGCCAGGGACCTCCAGGGGGTCCAGTCCCGCAGGGCACATCTCCCCCGCCTGTTTTGAATATGATTTCTCATATTACTTTACACAAGCGACACTGGAGTGGGTGTGGCAGATGCGCAGGTGGATGCCGCATGCCATAATCATTTGTGGAATTCTACTAAATTCCCCAGGCTTCCTCAAACATAAATCCAGGGGCTTCCAGGCAAGGTAATTATATCTGGAAGGTTTAACATGCTGTTCCACTTGGAATTATAGCAGGATAACTAGCACATACCTTTCACTTTAATTCAAGCAAATAATTTCTAAGACATGCTAGAGTAAGGATTGTAAGATTGAATAACTGGACTGGATGAATGGAACACTTTTGGTAGTCAGTGTAAGAAAGAATTCTGGGGCTGGCAAGATGGTTTAGCATGTAAAAAGCACTTGCCACATTAAGCCTGATGACATGAGTTCAAGTCTAGCAACTCACCAGGAGAGGAGAGAAGACTCCTGAAAGTTGTCTTCTGACCTCCATATACATCATAATACACATATATAAGAGTAATCAATAATTTTTTAAAATAGATTTCTGAAGCAACAAAAGGGGTTGTCATAAGAGGTCTCCTCAGCAGACTCCTGAGTGCTGGGGTGGAGACTGAACTAGATATTTATTAAAAAGATATGATGTCCCCAATGTAATCAAAGCCATATACAAGAAACCCACAGTCAACATCATCCTAAATGGAGAAAAGTCAGAAGCATTCCACTTAAAGTTAGGAACTTGGCAAGGCTGCCCCCTATCATCACTCCTCTTCAAATATATTGCTTGAAATGTTTGCTAAGGCAATAATGCAAGAAAAGGAAACTAAAGGAAAAGAGGAAGTCAAGCTATCCTTTTCTGCAGACGATATGATAGTTTACCTAAGGGATGCTAAAAATTCCACCAGAAAACTCCTAGCAACAAATAAGAGTTTCAGTAAAGTGGTGGGATACAAAATTAACCTAGAAAAATCAGTAGCCTTTCTTTACACCAACAACAAGCAACTGAAAAAGGAATACAAGGAGACCTTCCCACTCACAATAGCCTCAAAAACAATAAAATACCTAGGAACAAACCTAACCAAAGACATCAAAGATCTCTACAACAAAAATTTCAAAACCCTGAAGAAGGAAATTGAAGAAGACATCAGAAGATGGAAAGACCTCCCATGCTCATGGATTGGAAAAATTAATTTAGTAAAAATGTCCATTCTGCTGAAATTAATTACTGATTGAATGCAATCCCAATTAAAATCCCCAAGAGTTTCTTCACAGGCTTGGAAAAAAAACCTTAGTTTCATATGGAAAAACAAAAGACTCTGAATAGCCAAAGCAGCCCTGAGCAAAAAGAGCAATACAGGGGAGATCTCTATACCATACTTCAAACTATACTACAGAGCTATAGCCATAAAAACAGCTTGGTACTGGCACAAAAACAGACCTGTATACTAATGGAGCAAAACTGAAGATCCAAACTTGAGCACATACAATTTTAGCCACCTCATATTTGACAAGGTGATCAAGAAGACACAATGGAGGAAAGACAGCATCTTCAGTAAATGATGTTGGCAAAACTGGATCACCAGTTATAGAAGAATAAAATTAAACTCTTACCTCTCACCTTGTACAAAAATCAACTCCAAATGGATCAAAGACCTCAATGTGAAACCCAAAACTCTGGAGGTGTTAAAACAAAGAGTTGGCAGCAACCTATAGGACATAGGCATAGGAAAAGACTTTCTAACAAACAGCAGCTGCGAAGGAAATAAGGTCAACAATTGATAAATGAGACCTCATTAAACTCAAAAGCTTCTGTGCAGTGAAAGAAACAATCAGGGAAGTGAAGAGAAAACCCACAGAGTTGGAGGAAACATTCAGCACTGCTACATCTGACAGAACATTAACTTCCAGAATATATAAACTACTCAAAAAACAAAGAAGATAGAAAACAAATGACTCACTCAAAAGATGGAGAAAAGAGCTGAACAGAGACTTCATAAGTGAGGAATTAGAGATGGCGGAGAAACATCTTAAAAATTGTTTAACATCCCTAATAATTAAGGAAACGCAAATTAAAACCACTTTAAGATATCACCTCACTCTGATAAGACTGGCTAGGATCAAGAAAACAAATGTTACCAAATGCTGGAGAGGAGCACTCATCCCCTGCTGGTGGGAATGTAAACTCGTACAACCACTATGGAAAACAAGTGTGAAGAACCTTTAAAAGACTCAAAATGAGCTTACCACCTGACCCAGTCATACGACTCCTGGGTATATATACCCACAAGACTTGTCCTACTGCAGAAATACATGCACATCAATGTTTATTGCAGCTCTCTTCACAACAGTGAAGAGCTGGAACCAACCCAAATGCCCCTCAACAGGCAAGTGGATAACAAAAATGTGGTACATCTACACAATGAAGTTCTATGCAGTGGTAAAGAAAGATGACATCATGCACTTTGCAGGTAAATGGATGGAACTAGAAGATATTATGCTAAGTGAAGTAACACAGTCCAAGAAAATCAAATGACAAATGGTATCATCTGTGGATGCTAGCACCAAGTACCTAGGCAAACTGAGCAATGATAATGTTATATTCCTCATGATCTGAAAGGAACTGTGCTCTTATATTGTGAACTCCTTAACAGGTTCTAGAATTAATCTACCATTTATTTTCAGACTTTGTAATTTTGGGTATATGGGTAGAGGTTATGTATGCATATTTTAAAGTAATATAAAAATCAAAAGAATGATGAAAAAACTAGTTTGTCATAACATTGTGTCTAACAGTATTTATTTTATAGGAGTGCTTCTTAGTATTTTTATACAAGGCTGCTTGAGCTTTTGTCCAAGCCTTTTCTAAAATATTATACAGTAATTAAAAGTATCAGGCTGGTGTAACTTAGCCTTTCTGGATGCTTAATGACTGTACTTAATGCCCATACCAATTTGGCCGAGGGACTTAAGGGATAACTTTGTTCCTTGCCCTCAGAGGTCAACTAAGTCCCAGGGGACTATGCATGGGGGCAACTCTTGAAATGTCCTGCAGATGTGAGTCACCAGTCTTCCTGTGCAGGGAGGTCTTAGAGATCCACTAAAGGGACTTCAGCCAGTGTCCAGTCTATAAAGAGGAAAGTCTGCTTATGCTTCAAAAAGGGAAGCCTGGTCTAGCAAGACCTGAATTTGTCCTCAAGTGGATGGAGCTAGTAGATGAAAAGCCAAAAGGAGCCAGGGGCTCCCTCCCCCTCTAAAGCCAAAGTAACCCCTGACGACCAGATCCTCAACTGACCTTGGTTAATCTGGAAAAACAAAAACAAAAAAAAACCTTGGTTAATCTGGGCTGTGTGGCCTTAAACATCCAAAAGGAAAGTATAACCAGAAATAAATAATCAGTAAGGCCTGAGAAATTGTACTTCAGGTATAAAACTTGAGATCCTAGTAAAAAGATAAAAAGTTAAAAAAAAAAGCACAGTTATTTTGCCTGACTTACTGACAAGTACAGCTACCTTGTGGCTGCCACTCTTTTTGCCATCCTCCAAAGACATGAGACATAGCCTTTCAATCTTCCAATATGGACTGAAGACTCATGTCTCTCCAAGAATCCTCTAAACCTTCAGTGCCTCATGGGGACTGCTGAGACATCCAGCTTGTGGACTGAGCAACTACTGGGGTTTCCACCTCTTCAGAGTATAGACTGCCATTGTTGGACTACCCAGGCTGTATCACAGAGGCCAGTACAGGAAGATCAAAACAGGACACAGTGTTTACTGGACCTCATTTGGTGACCACGGGAAGGGAAGACCCCAGTGTGGAGCACAAGGGCAGGACTGATGGTTGTTTGGGCTTGCCAAGGAGGAGCCTTCAAACACTTCCTTAAGGAAAACACATCTTTCAGCCTAATAAAGAAAATAGAAAAAGAAGGAAAAAAAAGAAAAAGAAAATAGAAATCATAAACTGAAGATGCTAAAACCTGTGATGTCATAATCTTGATATGTGTGTGGCATGCATATATGCATATTTTGGAGTGATGCAAATTGGAAGGAACAACAACAGCAACAAAACACTGGGTCAAACAAATGACTGAAATGGTGAACTTCTGCCCAAAGCAGTAAACTTCTGCATCGAGAATTTTAAAAGAGACAAAGAAAAAGATGAAAAACACATATGGCAGAATGTATGAGCTCTCTTGGGGTGGGGGGTCAAGGAAGGGAGGCTGGGTCTAGATTTGATTGGGAAATGTTTTGGAAATGCACA
>VZQC01013236.1:617757-653070 GCA_009823505.1 Rhizomys pruinosus | reverse complement strand
GTATATATATATATATATATATATATATCTCCATGGATTATTAGTGCTGCCATCTTAGCCTTGGAGGGAAACATCCTTTTTTTTTTCTTTTTTTGCAGTGGACGGTGGTTACTGTGTAGACTCATAACCAGCCAAGCTTCTGAGAATAAGAAAACAATCACACATCTACATATCACTCCTCCAAAACTCAGGGTACATCAAGGAAGAGGGGCAGAAACAATGTAAGAGTCAAAGGTGTTGTGTAGTTCTTTTTCCCAAATTTAAGCATTCCCTTCCGTAACCACCCATGCTCCTATAAGTAACCCTAATGATTTACCCCTTGCCCCTTTCCCAAAGCATAGCTGGCTGGTCTATCCATCCTCCATGCCTGGGGTCCTGCTGCGTAGGATTCAGTAGTCATAAGAAGAAAAAAAATACATGGAAATCACACCTAGATAATGCTGCACTTACAAAGGCTGGCCTCATGATTTCCAGCTTTGCAATGAGATGCACGTTCAACAAAAACCAAAAGTGAAAACCGGAATTTTGAACATTTTCCATTCTCACACTATGCAGCCTGAAAATCTTGTGTGCTAATCAGCAACAAGGAGCTGCCGCTCTCATCCCAATCAGAAAGGAAAACAAGGAACAGTGTACCTTGTTGCTAAGTTACAGTTTTCAGTTTAGGTAGAGTAAGCATATGAAATGTATGAATTTATCTGGACATAGCCCCATGTTGAGTTAAACAGCATTTTAAATATCCACAGAAGAGATGTGAGTAACACATTCACTGCCAAAAAGGACTCTGGGTTCAAGAACTCAGTGACATCATCAGGAACTGAAGGTGATCTTGATACATTATTGTCATCTTCTCTTTGAAAAAATGTATTGTTGATGTCTCCAAAGCCATTTTCTAGTCAACTGATTGGAGGGAAACCTACCTTAGACACTGACTGAATTCCTTTTTTCTCTCATTCCTTTGAATAAACAGCCTGTAATTGTAAACTTTAACCAGAACTGTAGGTATGGCCATGCTTGTGAAGTGATTTTGTGATCTACTTTTATTATCCTTCTGGTTCGAAGGCAATGAACACCGTTGGCATTCATAGAGTACTTTATATTTTTGAAGCACTTTACAGTCATTAATTACTTTATCTCATTTCCATCTCAAATGGGATAGGTTTGTCTTGCATGACAGGTTTACATAAGTACAGTAAAAGATTAGAAACTTGCAATGTTAGGCAGTTGATGTACTGAGAGAACAAAGTTCTTGCTTTTCACATCATTGATTAGAAGAAGGAACAAAGAGAAGACACTTCCCTATAGATCTTCACTGAGAAACATTGAATTTGTTTTTTCTTTGATTTCCGACTAGTGTAGAGGACAACAGTTTGGATTGATGTGGCATTTTTAACAGAAGCCCAAAGAATAGATGAAAAAAGTGTATCTCAACATTTTTATTACTAGGAAATTAACTAGAACCAACCTACAGCTGGGCCAGGGGTTGGCTTTCACCACATGTACTTAAAGGTTTAGAGAGACTGAGTCATTTTTATACAACTAATAGCTCTCTAACCTATAACTGACTCCCAAACCTTTGGATTAATTCACCTTATACTGCTTCCAATGTGACATGAATATTCCTTAAGGGGAGTACACTGGGTAACAATCAGGAGTGATATAGTGATCCATAAGCTACTTAATTCCCCAGAAGAAATGGCTCAATGGCCTGGAATAATGGCTCAGTCATTAAGAGTACATACTGCTCTTGCAGAGGACCTGAGTTAGATTCCCAGTACCCACATTGGGTGGCTCACAAAGACGTGTAACTCCAGCTCCAAGGAATTTGATGCCTCTGGCTTCTGTGGGTACCTGTACTTTCACACACACACACACACACACACACAAACACACACTCACACATACACACATGCACATATATAATTACAAAGAAAATAAATCTTAAAATATTCAGCAAAGTTCCATTAAAACTTTCACATTGGAGACAAAATAATCTCATAAAGTCTAGCTTCCGAACCTTGTTCAGGTCCCATTTTACAGACCACAGAGTTGTTCTCATTGAACAGCCTTAAGAAGATAGCTGTATTTCTCCAGTAGCTTAAGGTGAGGCATTGCCCTTGTTTAGCAAATATGGCCTAATAAAACAATCAAGAGCAGGACAAGAACATTTCTTAAAGCTGGGCCTGCTGGTGCATGCCTTTAATCCCAACACTCAGGAGGCAGAGGCACGTGGATCTCTGTGAGTTTGAGGCCGGCCTGTTCAACATAGGGAGTTCCAGGTCAGCTGGGGCTGCAGGCAGAGCCTGTCTCAAAAAGACAAAAAAAAGAAAAAAAAAAAAAAGAGAACACTTCTTAAGTAGAGTCTAGAGACATGTATCAACCATAAAGAGCATTTCATCTAGCAGTAGAATTGTGCAAGAGTCATTCACTAAAGGTGAATTTGAGGGCATTCAAGGACATGTGTCCTGGGCTCCAGGAGAGAACATTGTCATAGAAATGATTACTTCCACAGTGCTTTTATACCAAGCCCTTGTCAACAGGAAACAATGCAGAGGTTCCCCCCAGGCCTCCATTATCCTGGCCTTGGAACTGTCTGTTAGTCCCAGGAAGCATCAGGAACTATTGTTGAGACACTGATGAACTTTAAACCTCTGTGATTTCACTGTTTGCTTAATGCCTGATAGCCTTCCCTGTGTTAATAAATTTCCTTTATGCACAGTTTGACCTCTGTACTTCGAAGGGGTGGGATTGGAATAAGCCTATGGGGGAAGAGAGCTCCTTGATTCTGAGTGGGATCTTGAACTAATATATAGTATGAGTAAAAGACAAATGGTCCTTTGAAAGTCATCTGAGTGTGACATAAATTTGGTCAGTTACTACTATACTTATTGACCCTTTTCCAATCTCAAAAATGTGCTATGGATTTCTTAATCTTGTCTGATTTGCTGAAATTTACAAGACCACAAAATAAAAGGCACATGAAAATTTGAGATTTTCTGTTCCTATGGAACCTGGAAAATTCTGACCTCTGTTCCAAATTAAGAATTCCCAGAGTAAATAATTGTAGGTGAATGATTTCAGTGGTAATGTATATTTCAGAGGAGTGAAGAAATATTATGATTAAATTTGGTGGTCAGTATTTCACACAGTTCTGAATTAATATGCACCCTGATTAACTGCTTCAAATGCTTCAGTTGAAAAGATATCATGGACAAAGGGGTAGGGATAATCTTTACTGATTTCACAATTTCCCCTAGGTACAGCCTGTTTTAACAAATACTTAACAGTGATGCAGAAAACACCCCGAATCAATATTTTTAAAGTCTCCTCACCATCTATTAATTGAACAGTAGTTTTCAGATTTTTCTTTTTTTTTTTTTTAATTAAATTAGTTTTTATTGATGCTTTGTGCATTTCATACATTTTTTCCAATTCAGTTCAGGCTTATTTCCCTTTCCCTCCCCCCCCACCCCATCCCAGATCATGCATTCTGCCATAACTGTCCTGCATCTTTCTCTCAGTTTTTTTTTTTTTCATTTTTAGCTATAAGTGATAATCCATGAGTACAAGCATCCTTCATGCAAAACCTATCTGCAGGCTGTTGTGCCCAAACACCTACAGCCCCACCATCCAGTGGGGGGTGACAGGTTGTTTGTTCAATCAAGTTGATCAAATGAGTGTCCAGACTACATTGCTGTAGTTTCACCATTCACCCCAATCGCAGCCCTTACATTCTACCACGCCCCCTCTTCCGCAGGTTGTTCCCTAGGCTTAGAAAAGGGGCACAGGTGGATGAGAGGTAAACAGTCCACTCTCTCTGGAGCTGTTGACTTGGACTCTGGTCAATTCTGGCTGTTTCCTTTCATGGGCTGACAGTTTGTCCAGGAATAACCTTTCGATCCTACTAATGAAGCACAAGCAATTAGATATATAGGTATTTAAGCAGCACTAATAGTTATGGTAGGTTACTTTAGCATAGACACATGTTTGGATATGTTAATCCATGAATTACAATTTTCCCCCCTGTTAAATATGACAGGGTCTTACTGTGGCTTATAACATCTCCTAACCTGTAGAGGATGTAAGCTTGTGGCATCAGCCATGGGTTATTTCTCCAAGGGGAGAGCCAATAGCCAATTAGATTTGGGATATACAGGCACATGGCTGCCTCTGCTGCACAGTATTTCCAGGCAGGTGAGGTGTAGCTGGTGCTGACGGTGGAGTCTTGCTTGATGGATGACATAATTATACATGGAAAGAAAAATATAGCAAGATTATGAGTAGTTTAAATTTCTTTCACTATCAGAATTCAAGTTTATTTCCTATTACCATTTCTCATGCACATCCAAGCCACATATAGCTTATGAAGTATTATCAGGATATTAAGAATTACTGGATTCTTTACTGAGCCTCATCATTATTGTTTTTAGGCTTTACTGCTGGGTAATGCCATTGGTTAGTTTTCTCCTTTAACAACTTACATACTGTCCTCTGATACCATGAGAGCTACTCTTCATGGAGGGGGTTTCCAGATCAGTTCCAGTTCAGTTGCTCCAAGACCTGTGTCTGAAGTATCTCCTGTCTTCAGCAGTAGGCTCTTAGCAGTCAAGGGCTGTGGCAATAGCCTGTGTTATTTTGGGAGTCTCTTAGACTACCCTGACTAACAACTCAAAGGGAGGTTTCTCCTGCCCGGCACTGTGTGTGTGTGTGGTTTTTTTTGTTTGTTTGTTTATTTGTTTGTTTGTTTTGTTGTTGTTATTATATAGCCTTCATCTATATACATGCAAGATTTATGTGTATTTTTCAGTAGGAATTTGAGGTAATACATACATTTCTGTCAGGTTTTTCATACCATTTAAACATTATTGATCTCTCAGGGCTGGAGAGATAGCCTAGCAGTTAAGAGCACAGACTGCTCTTGCAGAGGACCCGGGTTCGATCCCTAGCACCCACATGGCGGCTGAGAACCGTCTTTAACTCCAGACACCCTCTTCTGACCTCTGCAGCATTGCATGACACAGGTTCACAAACCTACATGCAGACAGTACATTCATACACATAAAAAATAAATAAAATAAAAAATAAAATAAAAACATTATTGATCTCTCCTCTCAGTCCCCCTGTATTAACCTCGATACGCCCACTGAAGATAAAGTACACTACCGTTTTCCCTACGTCCCCATTAATAACACCTTTCTCCTACTATCTTCCTCTCTTGAGATCCTTTTTCACCTTTATCCCCATGGTTCGTTTCAATTTTCCTGGCTCCTGTGGTAATATCAGGATATATACTTACATCTAGGGATTTGGAGCTGAGATTAACAAATGAGAGAGAACATATGTCACTTGTTTTTCTAAGTCTGTGTTACTTCACTTAGTATAACAGATTCTACTTCCATCCATTTACCTGCAAATTTCATGATTTTGTTTTTCTTTACTGCTGAGTAAAATGTAGTCATTGTGTAGATGTACCTCATTTGCAAACTATTGCTATTGGTGCAGTAGGTGAACTTGTACCTTGGGGATAATCAACAGCTATTTAACTAGAATTAAGGCCTGCTCAATGGAAGGAAACTCTTGTCATACTGTAAACAAAGTGAAATACACATTGCTAGAGAGGTCATAGATCCTAGAGGAAAACCTACCTTTGCCACATCCCTAGACCAACCTAATTTCTTACTTTATTCTAGGTATGCATCCTTATATTTCACTCGTCATCAAAGAAACTTCTTTTTTCAAGACACAGTGACTATTATAGTATTCCAGAACTGGTCAAATACAAAGAATAAGTGTTTGTGAGGTGCTTAACCCTAAATGACACATCTTCAAAGCAACCCGTACACATGATAAGTGCATTGTTCAACTCTCCCCAGGAGATTTTCCTTATGCAGCAGATGATGATTAATATAGAAAACCACAACCGACCAATGTGCAGAGAAGAAGAGGCTGCAGAATGCTTATCCCTATATTACATACCTGTTTCAAACCTTTGCCTCCCAAGGCTGAGATTTTAAGAGCCAGAGGGGTGGAGGATCACAAGGATACAGAATCTTCCAGACAGGTGGTCAGTTACTCATGAGAACTCTCAGCAATGAACTTGCACAAGTTCTATGTAAGCTCAAACCAGACAAAATCTCAGTATATACATGGAGAAGTGGGTAAGAAATCCCAACTCCATCTAAGGAAATTTTGACACTTGATGGCTGCTGGGAGAGGGATAGCCAGTGTCTTACATGGCTGGGCCTCTTGGTGGGCCCAGTGGATGGACCCACACTGCAGGACATTTGAGGACACAATCATACTCTAGACATCACATGTATAAGAGAGTACATTAAACTGGGCAGAGGCAGTGGGAGCAGGTGTGGATAGGGGAGGGGAGCTAAACACCGTCAAGCTTTATTGTACAACAGTCTCAAAAATCAATAAAAAATAAATTAAAATAGAATTACTGGATTCTTCAACACATTAGTTATGACCTAAGAAATATATGGGTCATCAGAAAAGAGTAATTGGACATCAATGAATGGGAAAATCTTAACCAAAACCTCACACTTTGGAGAAAAACAACAAAGAATGAGCCACGAATGTAAAATTTAAGGCTATAATATTTGTATAAGGTATTAAAAGATGATGGCAAGCAACTTGATCGAATTAAACTATTTTGCTTTGTGAAAGGCACTGTCCAGACAATTAAAGACTATCTATATAATATCTATCTATCTATATGTATATATATATATGTGTGTGTGTGTGTGTGTGTGTGTGTGTGTGTGTGTGTAAAACTATAGGAAAATAAACTCAAAATTTTAAAAGCATGCAAAAGATTTAACCCACGTGGTCACCAGAATAAGCTAATATATGGATGACAACTAATCCCAGGAAAAGTTTCTCAACATTATTAGCCGTTAGTGGAATGCAAATTAAAAGCACGTTTATCATCTATTGGGAGGGTGGCAATGAAAAATACAGACAATACCAAGTGCTTAGGAAGATGTTGTATTAGTTATGTTTCTGTCGCCATGATAAGATACTATGGTCAAAGCAACTCATAGAACTCATAGAATGAAGATTTTATTTGACTAAGCCCAGGGGAGGGGATAAAGTCCAGCAGAGGTGGCTGGAGCTAAAAGCAGAGGGATCAAATTTTCAAGCAGGGAGAGTAAGAAGAGAGACCCAGACTGGAAGTGGGCATGGCTATATCCTCTCCAAGCCTGCCTCCAGTGATGTGCTTCCTCTTACATAGCTATACCTCCTAAAGGTTCTATTACCCTCCCCCAAAGCACCGTGAACCAAATACTTGGAGCCTTAGGGGCACATCATTAAAACCACCACCAATGTGGAGTAACTAGTCCTTTTATATATTTCTGTTTATGTTGCAAAAATCATGTACCCAGCCTGGAAAACACTGTGACAGTTTCTTCAAAACCTAAACCTATATTTTCTGTGTTATCCTGCCATTCTGCATGTACATAGTTCATCTAGAAAAATAAGATTTACGTTCTTATAAAAATATATACATAGATATTTCCAGAGGATATATTGACAAACCCTCTAAACAAGTGATGATAAACCAGGGGGCCTGAGAGACTGTACAGTGGTTAAGAGCACTGGCTGATCTTGCAAAGGATACAGATCGGTTCCCAACACCAATATGGCAGCTAAAAACTTTAGTAACTCCAGTTCCAGGGGATCTGATTCCCTCTTCTGACTTCTGAGGGGGTTGCATGACACAGCTGCACTTATATACATGCAGGCAATACATTCATCCACACAAAATGAAAATAATAAATAGAATATTTTTAAAAAGAGATGAATAACGAAATCTTCTTTAATAGAGGAATGGAGAAACAGTCATATCCACATGATGAGATAGTATTTGATAAGATAAAAACAAGTTGATGCATAAGCAATATGGATAAATATCAAAGATATTATGCTGAGTGAAAGAAGCCTATCTCAGGAGATTTGATACTGTATGGTTCTGTTTCTGTAACACTTAGCAAAAGGTGAAACTATAGAGAACAGGGAAAAGAGTAGTATTCCAAAGCTTAAGAGAGAAAAGAATGTGATACATGTTAATTTAAATGACAGTTTTCTGTTGATCACAGTGGTGGTTACCACATCTATACAACTTATATTACTATAAGCACAGAACAAAGTTAAATTCATTAAATACTAATTAACAATTTTTAATCAATATAAAACATCAGGCTGGAGATGGTTCTGCAGTTAAGAGCATATACTGCTCTTACAGAGGACTCGAGTTCAGTTCCCAGCACCCAGATGGGGTGGCTCACAACTGCCTGTAACTCTTACTCCAGGAGATGGAATGACCTCTTCTGACCTTCACAGGCACCTAGATTCATATTAAGACACACATAATTAAAATAATAAAATAATTCTTTTATTAAAAAATGACATGCATTAACAAAAAAAGAAGAATGTTGTTTTCCATTTGCACTTAAGGCAACTTACATGCTCAAGGTCATTGAACTGATAACAATAGGTTCTGAACTAGAATCCACACCTTCTAGCATATTATTATGTATCTGTTGTTACACGAGAAATAAATCTTTAAACAGTAAGATAATTTTTGCATTATTGACATTTGGCTATCAGTACACAATACAAAGCCCCAATTCCACACTGATTTTAACAGTCAGGCCATTTATTATTTTGCATAGTAAGGTGTCAGTGGTAGAGAAAATCATGAAGTTGGTTGAGTTTCAAATTTAATAATCTCATAAATGACTAAGCTTCCTTTCCTTCTATGACTCTGTCAATCACAGCTTCACTCTGAGGTTACTTCAGTTCATGCTCACAGGATATGCTGGTCTCAGAGAGCAAAACAAACTTCTTCTGTTCATATATAGCATAAGATAGATAATCTGCAGCAGTTTCACAAACATGTAAGATTTAAAATTATACTATATACAAGTATTATTTCTAAGAACCTTTAAAAACTTATTTTCATTTTTACTTATGAATATGTGTCTGTGTCTGTGTGAGTATAAGCCCTGTGTCTGTGGGTTCCTGCAGAGGCCAGAAGAGGGCATCAGATATCTTGGAACTAGGTTTAAAGACAGTCCTAAAACACCTTATGTGAGAGCTGGGAAATGAACTCTGGTCCTCTGGAAGAACAGGAAGCACTCTTAACTGATGAGCCATCTCTCAGCTCTGATTTCTAAGAATCGTTACAATTCGAAGCAATAAGCTATAAAAGTGATTTATGCAATTAGCAACATTGCTAAATAAATCAGAACTTCTGGCTATGATAACAGCTAATGTACCATATTTGCACAGAACTCAAATTTGTAATTATTTTGGTAATAGCTATACCAGGTTATTAGACACTGTATCTCATGTTTGACTAGCATGTTAAACTTTCTGGAAGCAATGTAATTGATCACTTTATAAAAACTCTAGCTGGAAAAATGAGGACTCTGAGGGTCTCAAGTGACCGAGCCAAACACCCCACCCATGGTAACTGAGCTAGAGGCCACATTTGATCTTACAACATCATTCTCTTAATTTTCCCCATTGTATCACCTAGATTCTTTCCTGTGCTGAGATTTAACTAGGGAAACAAAGTCACAATTTTTCAGAAGCATTTCAAGTTCATTCCTGAAGCTTATTAGCTGAAAATGTCAGAAAATGAACATTATTTATTTGCCCAATGGTAACGTTTGTCTATTTGGAATTTTAGATTCAAACATGGTAGTTTGGGGGCTGTAGAGGTGGCTCAGTGGTTAAGGGCACTGTCTGCTCTTGTAGAAGAGTTGGGTTTGATTCCCAGCACCCACATGATGATTAACAACCATCTATATCTCCAGTTCCAGGGGATCAATGCCCTTTTCTGGACTCTGTGGGCACTGCAGAACATGGGTGCACTTACATACATGAAGGCATAACACTCATACAGATAATAAAAAAATAAATTAAAAAATTTTAAACTTTGACATCTAATTAACATATCAATATCCTGATTCCCTTAATATATGATCAATTTTCCTCATAGAAGGATTCTAATCACTAAATCTATGGCTCACCCATCTCTTATTTTGTATTTATGTCTATAGCTGCATTATGTGTTCAGGTCCTTATTACCCAACAAATAACCTCTTTATCTTTCTGCGCCCATTTTTCTCACTACTACATGTCTTAAAAGACAATACCAAATTGATGTTTCCTATAGACAATGAAGCCAATGACATATATCCTCTTGTCTATCCCAGCTTGAAAACTTTAACATAATCTTTTCTTGACTACAGTTTAAATTCCCAATGCCATAATCTGGTTCTAAAGGTTCTTGACAGTTTGGATTCAGTATTGGCTTCCAAATGTTTAGGCAATCTTCTTTTCTGAGTGGGAGTTGGTTGTAAGCAGTGGTATACTGATGCTAGTTCACAGCAGCTTCCAGGAGCCACTTTTCTACTCAGCTTTTCCCAACTCTGTATTTGGTGAAGTCATCCATAACTTTAAGGTAGCTGTGATGGCAGTATTTATACCACATGAATAAGACAAGGCTACAAATCAAAGCCCATGGTAGACCAAGATGCTTACACCAATAACCACAAAGTCAAAGATGGGAGGCTCTAGAGGAAGATAACAGAAGCAGAGGGGTGAAAAAAATATTGGAAATTTAGAGCCATGAAAAGACTGAGTTCTCTCAAGAAGCAGACATGGAAAAAGAGACCTTAGGAAGCAGTGGCAGGGTAAAGAGCAAAGTAAGACAAACTGAATATATTGGATTATATCCAATACTGGATATAATGATGGACAAATTACTATGTAGTCAATTAAAGTGAATTCCAGTGAAGACATTTAAGGGTCATTTATTGAACATACTTCGTTGTTGCTCACAGAAAGGCAGAGGACACTAGAGAATGTATTCTCAAGCAGACACCTTGAATATCACAGCCTGTCTCCCCATAGCTCAAGTATTCTAGCAGGGGAAGGGGTAAAAAGATTTTAAGAGCCACAGAGAGTGGATGTCTATAGTATTTGTCAAGCATGTCAGAGCATTTACACACATGAACTCACTACATCTGGGTCTGCACGTACAAAACTTGCACAAGATCCAGTCATCCAGCATGGATGAAGAAGGGCTCATGAAGTCTCACTCATATGGGAAGAACTACTGACAAATGATGGCTACTGAAAGGACAGTCAGTTTTTTTCAGGGATGCAGGCTCTGAGAGGCTACTCATTCTCCAATGGAGGCTCCTACACGCAAGCATACACAGAGAATAGTACATAGGTTCAATGGGTATTCAATTAAAAAAAAAAAAGAAAGAGCCCATGAAGTTGGAAGGAAAGGGGAGGAGTTAGAGCAAGAAGTGAGTGAGGGAATTCGGTGAATTGAATCTAAACACATTATGTAAATGCATGAATATTAAATAAAAAAGCAGCATGGATGTGTGTGAGTGGGTGCAGGGACACCAGGTGAATAGATACAGATATTAAATTCATGGTTTTGTTTTTCATGGTGTGTATGATGGTGGCAGAGCTTCATTTTGATGGTCAGAGGATAGGGTATATTCATTCTCCTAGGTGTCATTGTTTGTAATTATCTTACACAACCCAGCTATTCCTTTGAGTCTACTCAGTTTCCTCCATTTACTGTAAGATCCTCTGCAGTTCTTTCCAGTTTTGAAAAAAAAAACCCAAGTCTGTCAGATAATCAAAGCCCAATGCCATCTCCTTCAAGAAGCTCATATCCTACCACTTGGTGGTCCGTCCAAGCTAGGGAGGTAGGTGTGTCATGTGCCCTGAAACAAATGGATAGGTAATAAGCATCTCTCTCTTGGTTAGGATATAAGGAGTCAAATTATACAGACTGAACTTGTCTTCTTATGTCACTCCAAAGGATGACGTCCATACAGAAAAGGACCGATTCCTCCTGTTTGTCATTGTTTCTCAGAGCACACCCAGGACAGAGATCTAGTCCGACTATTTTTGGTGTTAGAAATAAATAAAGGAATGAAAGTCCAGGCGAACAATGGGAAAGTAGAGAGCCAAGAGAGGCCAGTTGATGCTAAATAAGAGAAATTCTGAAAGATCAACAAGCATGTCTGGATGATTTCTAAAGATAAACATTTTGATGGTTGATTTTGATTATAAACTCAATGGAGTTTAGAATCAGCATAGAAATAAATGCCTTAGCATACCAGTTAAGAAATTCCTAGATTACGTTAACTGGGGCAAGAAGACTCACTTTAAATATGGCAAATCTATTCCATAGGTTTGAGGCCTAGACTGAAGAAAAAGGAGCAAATGGGCTGAACACCAGCATTCCCTTCTCTTTCTGCATCCTGACTGTAGATGCAATGTGACCAGCTGCTTCCTGCTCCTGTTACCAGGCTGCAATCACCAAAATGGACTCTATCCATGAAAATGCTCTTCTCTAAGTTGTCTGGTTGGGATATTTTGTGTCAACAATGAGACAAGTAACTAATACAAACGTTAAAGCCTGTAAGGCAAAGAGCTCCAGGTATGGTTTTATCAATTTTAAGTGAGCTTGTTGAAATGTACCTCCTAATAAGTCCACTGAGATATCTTGTCTTTTGAAATTCAGTGAAATTGCCTACGATATTATCCCCATCATGGTACAACTGCTCTAACCCAGTCTCTATGGGTGCCTTCTGTTTGTCTTAGGCTCTCTGGCTCTGGACATCTATGTTCTTAAAATTAGGAGGGCTTGGGAGTTCCTTTGGGATCTCTGACATGCAGTCCACATTCTCTAGGACAAGACTTCAAACACTTCTTTACTTTTAACCAAGAATTGCTCATATGAGTTGTTTGTCTAGGTTGCTGCAGACATGGGGTGATGCTTTGAATTTGCATGCACTCTTCAGACTCCATGCAAACCCTTTCCTCTGCAGTAGGGAAATAGATTTGTTCCTGAAATCTGTCCAACAACTAACCCTGTTTTGCCATTTCAAAGAAGCTTTTCCATGTTTCCAAACAATCAGCCATCTCTTCTCCTACTTGGCACATCTACACTGTACTTTCTCTTTCTTTTGCCTTTATAAACTGTTCCTTCTCCCTGGAATATTCTTGCCAGAACAGAAGTTTTGGAACATCATACATTCTTCCTCTGTTCATCCAAAATCACTCTCCAAAAGTAGGAGGAAAGAGGGTCAAGATTTAGTTCCCTGGTAATATTAATTATAATGTCATAATCATGTCTGTCCCTGGAGTTGCCATCATTGGCTTTTAAGTAATACCTATTTTGTAGTATCCTACAGACTTCTAGCAAGTGCTTACCAGGATTTGTTAAGCCATGTAAGTTGACAAAAGGAGGCAGCCACCTCCCTTTTCCCTCCCCCTCTCTTTCCTACCATTTGGGACTTAATGGTTTACCTCTTCTTGATTCAGTACAACTTTATCTGGACCTCTCCTATGGGCTTGCGTTGTGAATATTATTTACAAATGCTATCAAACTTATTGAAATGTAAGCTCTGCAAAAGGAGATATTCATTCTCTCTCTTTCTCTCTCTCTTGAAATTTCAGTCTATTCCAGTGTCTGACACACTATCGACTTTGGAACCAGGTAATTTGTAGGTGTGGATAAATGAATGAGTATGAAGCAGTGGATGTCAGTGATCTGTATGAGTGTCTTGGAGAGGTTCTTATACAGAATGTAGATTCATACCAGAATTAATAAATAACTATGTATTCATTAAAGACCTATTATGTGGGAGATGTAAGGAGATCTTTTATTATACTTATATGCCTCTCTAGCTGCTTGCCACAGAAACCCATCTTCCAGCCCACCAGTTTCTGTTTGTTTTTGTGGAAGGGTTGGGCCTACACAGTAGGAAAATGAAATCAATGTGATTTCTCAGGGCTGTCACATCTACACCTGGGGTTTCGTGCTGCCGGTTCACATTTTCTGAATGAGTTCTCTTTACTTTCACAGCAGCCAGCACTACAGTCCCTTGAATATATTATATGCTCAATAGATGCTTGTCAACTAATTTTATGCATGTGACAGCATCAATAGAGTTTGAAAAATGAAGAGTGTTCATAATGAAAGAGTTAAGATTCTTTTTTTTGTTTGTTTGTTTGTTTTTATTTAATTTTTATTGATGGTTTGTGCATTTCGTACATCATTTTCCAATTCAGATCAGGCATATTTCCCTTTCCCTTCCCCCCACCCCCCCCCCATCCCAGATCATGTATTCTGCCATAACTGTCCTGCATCTTTCAGGATTTTTTTTTCATTTTTTAGCTATAAGTGATAATCCATGAGTATAAGCATCCTTCGTGCAAAACCAATCTACAGACTGTTGTGCCCAAACCCCCACAGTCCCACCATTCAGTGGGGGGGTTCTTTAAAAATAAAAAAATTTAAAAAACATTGGAGTTAAGCTTAAAGTTCAAGCACCCCTGCACCCTGCCCTGCTCTATCTCTTACCCAGGGTGATTTGATAAGATAGTTAAAGGATACTAGGACCTTTGCTCCCTTTCCGCAACTGAAAACCTTCTGGTTTCTCAGCGGCCCCACTGCCTGACTTGCTGTGGAACTCTTCAGAGCATAGAAACACCTTTTGCACTAACAGAAGAAGATGCTGTTTAACCTGAGGATCCTGTTGAACTATGCAACTGTAAGAAATGGTCACAATTTCATGGTTCGAAATTTTTGGTAAGTGACAATCAGATATTTGAGTCTGACCTTTGGTGCAAAATGGAATTATGTTCAGCAGAGGAGTGCACAACGTGCCTCTTTCTGCAGAACAAGTATAGCTCCATAGTTAACGTTCGTGCGAGACAGCTGTCTCTAATTCTAGCTGACTTTATTTCTTAATTCTTCTGTTCTTAGGGTTTGTCATGCCCTTCAGTATGGTGGGGGAAGTAACCATTGTAGGCACAAGAGACTAAATGTTCTTGACATCTTCCATTTTTGTACACTCTAAGTGAGCCACTAGGTGAAGAAAATTAGATGAACCAATTTACAGAGGTCTTCAGCTTGTATTTTAATTTGCTGGGAAACAATTTATCACTCTAGGATGTAGAGACTAATCCATTCCTTTCTTTAAAATGCTCCAGGGTCTAGAGAGATGACTTGGCAGTTGAGAGCACTGGCTGCTCTTGCAGACTTCTGTTCAGTTTGCAGCAACCACATGGGGGTTAGCAGCCATCTATAACTACATTTCTAGGGGATCTGGCACCCTTTTCTGGCCTCCACAGGCAATGTTCACATGGGTGCATTTAAACACATGATTGAAATTGTCATAGCATGATAGCAAAAGGGGAGGGTAGAGGGGTTATCTGAGTAAGCAGAGCTATCAGGCACAGCCATTGTTGTTAGAAAGTTTCTAGAGTAGTTACACATTGATTATCAAGAAGAATTTTCCCCCAGCCCCTTTACAATCTATATCAACCTGAAATCAACTTCCCTGGATTATTTTTTTTCTTTTTTTTTCTTTTTTTTATTTACTTATTTCTGTATGTGTATGAATGTACTGTCTGCATGCGAGTGTGTGCACCCGTGTCGTGCAATGCCTCGGAGGTCAGAAGAGGGTGTCAGATTCCCCTGGAACTGGAGTTCTCCTGGAATTGGAGTTTCAGACGATTCTCGGCCGCCATGTGGGGGGATCGAACCCGGGTCCTCTGTAAGAGTAGGTGGTGCTCTTAACCACTAGGCCATCTCTCCATTGTTGTTAGAAAGTTTCTAGAGTAGTTACACATTGATTATCAAGAAGAATTTTCCCCCAGCCCCTTTACAATCTATATCAACCTGAAATCAACTTCCCTGGATTATTAAAGGAATATTGTAGCTTGAGGTGTTTTCTCACTGGTAAGAAGTACATCAATGACAGCAGCCCTGGGTTTCCTTGCTTCATACTACGTGATGGATCTGGGTTCACTGGACTCCATCATAATCACCAGTTGTTTGGTGAGTATAAGGCTCTCAGATGTAAGAACAATATTGTAAATGATACGTAAATTAAGCCCAGGATATCAGACCTAGATGAGCACTCAAATCATACAATTATGTGTGCTTTTATTTTACAGAATGACAGAATAAATGAAGCCCAGGATATGATGGGGTCTGCCAATTAATATTGGAATCAGACCACATAATTAAAAACAAAACAAAAAATTCCCCTCACATTTTGGAATCTAAAGAACTGAGTCTAGGCTCAACATCTCTACTAAATGACTACTTGAAGTTGAGCAAGTCACTAAAATTTCTGTACTGTTACTTCACCTATAAAGTGGAAAAGGGTTAACATATGCTCTGTCTCTATTATAGGATGATTCAATCATTCATTCAACAAATATTATTGAGTACATATTTTGTTCTACCCATTATGCATGGTATTGGAAATATAATGGTAGATAGGCAGTGGGGTACTTTGTTCCAGCCACATGAAGTCATGCTGTAGTGATAATCATTGAGATAATGGGTAAGAAACCTGTAAAAGAGCAGAATGGTGGTCATTTTGTATTTCTTCCACCTCACAGAGTAATATCTAATACAAAGGTGATGCAATTTTACTCAATAGTTTGCAACAAAGAAAAATCACTGATTTGAAAATATTATAATGAAGGAGTAACCAAATCATTAAACTTAAATGTATAGTCTTTGGACAAATTATACAGTTTCATTTTTATATAATTATGGCAGGTTGAATTTCTCCAGTAAAATCTTTCCCAAATACATGGCATTTTAGATAAATACTAATGTTCTCTTGTCTATATCTGCTATTGAAATGACATTTCTAAAACTCCTAGCTAAAAATTTCTAAAGATAAATAGGACCCAGGGAACAATACAACTAACTTAGCTTAAATCTATACTTACTATTTGAATTTGAAAATACAAAAGCCTCTATAGTCATCTAGGTGGTGAGAAACTTAGTAGCAGATGTCCTATTAAATAAGACAAGATGAGGTGTGGTGGTTACACACCTCAACTTGATTGGATTGAGGAGAATCTAGGTTATCAATGTGTGTCATAGAGGATTAACTGAGCTAGAAGACTTGTCCATTCTCTCTGCTTCCTGGCCGCCACAATGTAGGCAGTTGTTCTTTGACACATCTTTTCCAACACAATGAACTGAAACTGTGAACTGAATAATTTTCTCCCTTAAGATGTTTGTGTCCTGTATTTATTTCATCACGGTAATAAATGTATAACTAACATGCTTTGAAATGGTTTCAATGGGGTGTTCTCATGGCTTTCCTACTGCAATATTCAGCCACATTCCATGCTATATAAATGAATTCCAAATTTCTGGTCTCTAATATGACCCTCAACCTTTGGCAAACCTCTCTTAAGATAGAGAAAAACTCCTTGTCCACTCTGTTCTCCTTTTGCTATGGTTTTTAGCCTTCGCCAAAATTTCTTCTTTCTCACTTTTTCATTTTTGGGAAAAGTGGATGGTCCTTGTTACACAACATACCATATGAGTTTTCCATTAGAGACTAGCAAGAAATATGTCTTAGTTGTTGGTAGCACCACAAAACTGGAATTGGACAAATTTGAATTGAACAGTCATATATTGTAATAGACATAATAAAATAACAGCCAAAGTGAGGCTAACACCATCTACACAGGCTCCTAGATCAATCATTTTTGACCTATTAATTTTTTTAGTCAATAAGATCAGACACCAAGAATGGTGACAACACCAAATCAGCAGGCATTTCTTCTCACAAACAAGGCTCTGGAGCCTGGCTGCGTTTGGATAATAGTGTTCTATGATTTGTTGCCTATTAGAGAAACCACTTATAGCTTTTAAAGAAACCACTAAAAATCTCTTTCTTTGTCAGAGAAGACCAATTTGTATGTGCAGTTCAATTTCATCTCTCAAATAGAATTTTTTTCAAAGAATATTGAGCTAAGCCACCCAATTCTGTGGAGGTTATGGATTGGAGACGGAGGTGACTGGTTTTCAGGTATTTCATTTCCAGACGTCTATAAGAACTCACATAACTCATTATGTTTCCTCTATTCCACACACATGCCCATTCATACTCACATGAACACATAGACAAAGTGATCACAGACTGTGCAGAGACAAGAGAAACCAATGATCGGTCTTTGATTATTCAAATTATTAAAATGCCTTAAAATCTTGATTTCAGTTAACCATATAAGTAATGTGGCCATAACTAGAACTGGGATACAATATCTCCTTTGGTTGACATGGGATTGCTTTTATGGATATCTATTCAGTAATTTAACTAAAATAATGGATACCATATAGTTTCTTTTTTCTTTTTTCTTTTTTTCTTTTTGTCTTTTCAAGACAGGGTCTCCCTATAGCCCCAGCTGTCCTGGAACTCACTCTGTAGACCAAGCTGGCCTTGAACTCATAAAAATCTGCCTGCTTCTGCCTCCAGAGTGCTGGGATTAAAGGCATGTGCTACCACGCCCTGCAAGATACTGTATATTTGTATATTTTCTTCTTTCTTCTTCTTCTTCTTCTTCTTCTTCTTCTTCTTCTTCTTCTTCTTCTTCTTCTTCTTCTTCTTCTTCTTCTTGTATATGTGCTGCCAAAGCAAGCAGAAGATATTATATATTTTCTCTTTTTTTCCCCAGTTGGTAAATTAAGCTTGATGTTCTTTTTTTTATTTATATATTTTTTAATCAAATCTAGACCCGTGTCCCCCACCCTATCCCCCCCACCCCACCAGAGCTCATGAATTCTGCCAATCATGCTTTTCATCTCTTTCTCAGTCTTTCTCAATATTCTCCATGTGGAAGTTGGCTGTTTTGAGCAGAAGTTCACTGTTTCAGTCAGTTCTTTGATGCAGTCCTTTCTGCTGTTGTTGTTGTTGTTGTTGTTGTTGTTGTTGTTGTTGTTGTTTCCAATATGTATCACTCCCAACTGCTTTGGACAAAAGCTCAAGGGGCCATGCACAAGAAATACTTACAACTAGGTAATTGGCACTAGCATGCACAGATGAGGGATACCATTCATTGTTTGTTTTTCTGGAACTGTGTTACTTCACTCAGCACGATGTCCTCTAGCTCCAGCCATTTTCCTGCAAAGCTCATGATGTCGTCTTTCTTTACTGCTGCATAGAACTCCATTGTGTAGATGTACCACATTTTCTCTATCCACTCATCAGTTGAGGGGCATTTGGGTTGGTTCCAGCTCCTTGCTATTGTGAAGACAGCTGAAATAAACATGGTCCTGCATGTATCTCTGTGGTGGGGTGAGTCTTGAGGGTACATGCCTAGAAGTGGTATGGCTGGGTCGGGTGGCAAATTCATTCCAAGTCTTCCAAGTGTTCTCCACACTGCTTTCCGTAGTGGCTGTACGAGTTTACAGTCCCAACAGCGGTAGATGAGTGTACCCCTTTCCCCACAACTTAAAGTGGTTTTGATTTGCATTTCCTTAATGATTAGTGATGTTGAACACTTCTTAAGGTGTTTCTCAGCCATCTCTAATTCCTCACTTGTGAAGTCTCTGTTCAGCTCTTTGCTCCACCTATTGAGTGGGCCATTTGTTTTATTTCTTCTTTGTTTTTTGAGTAGTTTATATAATCTGGAAATCAATGCTTTGTCAGATGTTTCAGCAGTGAAGGTTTCCTCCCACTCTGTGGGATTTCTCTTCACTTTCTTGATTGTTTCTTTTGATGTACAGAAGCTTTTGAGTTTAATGAGGTCCCATTTGTCAATTGTCAACCTTAATTTGTTATACCCTGAAACATGTTTTGGGCCTCCACAGCAGCTTTCTCTGGCTAATTTGAGTGGGGATTTTATTCAAGACCAAGACAATGTTTAACAAAGACCCAGAAAAAAAAAGAGGATTTTTGTCAGCAGCATCTCAATGTGGTCCAATTGTGGAGCTCTTGTACTTCTCTCTAATTCTTATTAGCTTAGGAAAGAGGTGTGTCAGTTTCATTTTTAAGCCAAGGAGTGTTCTATGTGTGGATAATAAACAGGATAGAAATTTAAACTAGAACCATTGTGTTTGCTTTCCTCTTAGTGATAAATTTTCCTGGTTAGTTCTTGATATTTGTGAAAAACAACTTTTTCCCAAGCTGATATTTCCTGCCTCTCTTCCTGGATAGAAACAGAAAGGTGATGACTACACTAATGATTTTTCAATGGTATAAACATTAAGACTCCCTTCATCACTTGAGGAACATTTTTTTCTGGCCAATAAATCAAGTCCTCCCTCATGCATTTGTGTCTCATATTGTACTCTATCTCTCTCTGTTCTCCTTTCTTACCAAGAGCCATGTGAACGTATTCTGTCCAAATGGGGCTTACGGATCCCTATTACTATGTTTAAGATTCAGTCTTATTGGTACTATAGGCACACATTGATTCCTTCAGTCTTTATTAGACGTTTTTTCAGGTTTGGACACTGACTTAAAGAAATATACTTTAGGATGCAAGGTTACAGTGGTCTCATTTATAAACAGATACTCACCAAGTGATAAAATCTTTAGCCAGAGTAGCTGAGCCCTAAGAATGTTTCTGTTTTAGCAATTCACTGGGCCACAATTAATTATCACCCTTGATTCTTAAGTTTTTGAATCAAATGTCTGTGACATTATAGAAGAAACATCTGTTTATTGTGCCTTCATTGAGAGACACTAGTTATATAGCCAGAACAACTGGGTAAAGAAGGGATTATTAGGGGCTGGAGAGATAGCCTAGCGGTTAAGAGCACTGACTGCTCTTGCAGAGGACACGGGTTCTTTCCCCAGCACCCACATGGCGGCCAAGAACCATCTGAAACTCCAATTCCAGGAGAACTCCAGTTACTGGGGAATCCGAGACCCTCTTCTGACCTCCGCGGCATTGCACGACACGGGTGCACAAACTTGCATGCAGATAGTACATTCATATACATACAGAAATAAATAAAATTAACAAAAAATAAATAAAATAAATTTAAAAAGGAGGGATTATTGATGTAAATGCAGAAAATAGTTGTACAAAAGGATAAAGGTATCCAAAAGGAAGTGACACTGGGTAAATAGTTAATATTAAAAGGATTCTAAGAGATGCTACACAGCATTGAAAGTGTAAAGGATAAACTGTTAAGAGTTGATCCAAACAGAAAGGAATATGGGAATTCAATGGAGAACAGAAAAGATGCTTGCTTTCTTTGGGAAGTGGCATGATGAAAAATCAAGCACTGTTCAAATGACTCTTGACAGTGTTTTCACAAAGAAATAAGGCATTGTATGATTCTGTATTTCTTTTAACATTGTGGTGCACTAAAGATACATCAATTCATTGCTGTTTCAATTCAGTGTACACTTATAATAGAAAATAAGAGCCTTTAATGTTTGGACAATAATCTTTAGAAGACAAAGGATAATTGCAATTTTCCCATTAATTACTATTATTGGTCTGTCTTGTTTCAATTTCATGGTTATTTATAATCTAATAGTACCATACAAATAAATCCTTTACAGCTGTTTGAACCAAGCTTTAGAGGATATTATGCTAAGTAAAATGAGCCATTCCAGAAGGACCACTACTTCATGATTTCATGCATATGTTGCATCTAAAACTGTCAAGCTCATAGAATCAGAGAATGCAGTAGTGCTTGGGAGAGTTTGAAGAATGAGAAATGGGAATTTACAGTTTTAGTTACACCAGATGAACAAGATCTACTGTACAATGTCGGACTTTTAGTCACTCATACAGCATTGTTCATTTCAACATTTGTTCAGAGACTGGATTTCATATTACTTTCCTTACATCAAAACAAAACACAAAGCCATGGGGAAACTTTGGTGGGAAGATGCCCATGTTTATTGGTAGTATAACTTCCAGGCACTGAACATGTAGGTAGTATCAGTAGCTGCTATGGAGAGTCCAGTGCCATCAAGAAGAATTAATAAAGTTTGTGTTACATGTCAACTTCAAAAATCAAAGATTTTGACAAAAAGGAAGTGGTCCACCATGTTGTTTCTACTCTCATACTCAAATCTTCTATCAGTGGAGAAACAGAAGCATCAGCATTGCACAGTGAATCTGAGACTAACCCTTAATACAGATTTAGGCCACTCCAACTTCTAGAAATGTGTAAGCAAGACATGAGGAAGCCTCAGAGATCTTACACCTCCCACAACCTTTTGTAAGTGGTCAATAAGATCTAGAATCATAGAAAGGCATAGTCCTCTTTTCTACTTCCTTTCAGGGAACACATGGAGAAAAGATTAGAATACTTGAATTTAATAGGAATTCACCTTTTTTTTCATTTCCAATTCTATTTTGCTGAGAGTCAACAAGAACAACATAATTCTAAGGTCTATGATATTTTTTTAAAAATGAAACTTGTGCTCCCGTGAGTGCTCAGAAGTTGGAAAATATATAACAAAACCCTTCAGAGAATGGTTGTGAGGTGGGTAGTAGTGAATCCCTTCAGTATACCAGCTTAGAAAACTCAACTTTTGTGCTTTCCAGAATTAATCACTACTCTGAGCTTGAGTACTAGACCAAAAGTGAGGCCTCCAAATGAGCCCATGAGCTAGTTTCCTGCTGTTGATAGATGTGACTTCAACAGCTATAGTGACATTTCCTATATTCCGTGAAACATAGGGAGTGGAGTTTTCCAACGGAACATTTTTCCCTTTAAAAATAATGATGGAGGAAGTGTCAAGCCATATAATAGCAATGTGTTATTGTAAAGCATGGAGTCAAAATCTTTATCATCTGTAATCATACACCACTTAGATTTGATTCCAGTAGAAAGTATATTTTCAAAACTGCCCTAAATGGAAAGTGATAAAGAACTAATCTGCCACACCTTCATTCATCTTAAGAAGAAAGCTCTAGTTAAACTTGGAAATGCATGAATGTTAGCCAAAAGCTTTACTTCTCAACAGCATCATTGCTTCTATAGTCTAAGTGTTGCTTAATATTACCACTAATTAATATTACCAGAACCAAATACATAACCAAATTTATTATTTAAAATCTAATTTTCTACCTAAAACTGTATATATATTTACTAATTTATTTTTTAAGTATTTTTGTTCTTTATCTAAATGTTTTATGTTTAATTTTTATTGTTTTATATATATGAAGTAATTGTAAATTTATGTTCAACATTCTTAATATTAAAGTTGTTTAAAGTTTGATGACCCCTGCATTAAAGAAATTCTCATTTGGAGAGTATTTTACAAAGATGAAGACAGTCATACATTTCTGAAATAAGAGTGTTGACCAAAATTTTGTTCAACAGAAAAACTGAATGGATGAATTTCTGTTGTGGAGCAATACATCATTAGTACCTTATATGCATGCAACCAGCTAACTAGCCAGCCCACCCACAAACTCTCAATACTTTTGGAATTACTATTCTTCATCTACTTGAAACTTTGAAATGTGTAATACATATATGTTCTGAAAAAGATGTGCTCACTTATGGAAATTGAAATGAACAAGTGAATGCTGCTAGAAAGATCTTTAATGAGATATGACTTTGTCCAGGTTATGTGACATCATGAAATAGAAACAACAATTTGAGTAAATTTTTGATTTCCCTATGTATGACCATGTTACCATGGCAAAACAAGCATACATAAATCACAACAGAGTATACGCCCAAACATTTTTGTTATGATTCAGTTAAAACATAATCAATTTTTAACAGCTAGGACACTACTAGCAAAATTAATGTTTAATGTATATGTAAATCAAAATTTACAGATCAGTTTCTCTCTAATATAATAGGCATCAGTTGTTGTTAAATACAGATAACATTGGGAATAATAAGATAAATAAATGCTATCCATTTTATAAAGTGGTTATCTTAAATAGCAATTAGTATCATCACAATGTAACAAAATGTTAAAATAGGTCTACTTCTGTCTTAGTTTCTGCCCAGCCAGGTCACTACTGACTTATCCTTATTGGTTCAGAGTAAAAAGCAGGAACTCCCAAAACAGGCTCACAAAAGCAGATGGACAAGAATTGGTTTTACAGAATGTGAGTTATCACTTAACTTATTATAAAATGGGTTACAAAAACGAAGAGATGGGTTGGACTATGGAGGACTTCCCCTAAGCCAATATGGAATAAGTAAGAGACCTAGTGGCCTGGTATTTTTTCCAGTCATGACAGATCTCCTGGTGAGGTGGACAGATCTCAGAAGAAAAGGAAAGATAAACATGAAATACTTAATTCCTGAGGACATGTAATTATCTGCATCAAAAATTGCTAGGACACCAAACCATTGATGCTAGAATTCTCTAGAGGACTCTAAAAACACACCCTACAAAGGAAAGAGTCAGCCTCAAACATGTACACCAATGCTAGGAAGCAAGAACATAACCGACTGGCTCCTCCTTTGACCTCACCTAGAAGAAGTGAAGGCAAAGGGACAGAACAAACAGCTCCTGCCCTTTCTTCCCCAAAGAGGAGACCAGCCTGAATAAGACGCGAGCTGGAAAGCGAAACATGTCAACTTGCAATAAATTTTCCGAGATTAAAAAACTTTACTATTATTATATTATTCCATAGTTTGGGGTAGGAAAAGAAGGAAAGTTTAAACAATCTTTCTGCACCATAGTAGAAAAGCTGCAGCACTCACTGTGCTTTTATCTAGGCTGAAAACATTTGAAATGAGCAGGAGGACCAATGAGATCTTGTTTGCACCAGTTTCAATAACAATAGCTAAAAAATGACTAAAAAGGGTATCACTGGGAAAGCTGTCAATCCATGAAGGGAAACAACCTGAACAGACTGGGGTCCAAAATGACAACTCCAAAGAAATTAGACTGTTTTCTTCTCACCCACTTGTGCCCCTTTCCCAAAGCCCAGGGAACAAACTGCGGAAGAGGAGGCGTGGTAGATTGTAAGGGCTGTGGAGAGATAGGGGTGAATCATGAGACTACAGGAATATAGTCTGGACTCCTGATTGATCAACATGTCTGTGCAAACAAGCTTCTCCAACTGGTCTATGGGAACCTTGGGTTGTTCAAAATTTGGACATAGATACTTGCAAAATGCACCAATTACCTAATTGTACGGCAAACTGAGTAACATCAATGTTATCTGAAAACAACTGTGTTATTATATTGTAGAATCCCTTAATAATAAATAAATAAAAATTTTAAAAATTAAAAAAAATTTACCTAGTGCATAATTTTATGCCAGACAATGCTTTGCATATATGAAATCATTCCTTTGTAGTAACAACAACCTATAAAATTATTGGACTCATTTTGGTGGTGGGAAGAGAGTTGCAGAGATGTTGGGTAACTTGTTTCAAGTTGAATGATTTGCAGCAAGTGGCAAAGCTACTCATGGCTAATTCAAGTGAATCAAAAATCATTTTCTTTCCACAAATTTTTCTTTTCTCTCAAAAATACCAGTTACCGGATCTCCAAAATGTAAATCATAGTCATATCAGTTTCACTAACATTTTGCATAGACACATTTGGCCACATGTGATTTGCTATGTTTTATTTCAAGATTTAAACCCATGGAGCACCATAGAACATTGTTTTCTTGAATAGCGTTTTTTCACTTTTGCTTTTTTCTTGTATTGTAGGTGTGGGAAGCCACTACAAAGTCAAGTACGGATGAAAGGCCGTGACCTCCTCACTCTTAAGGACCTCACAGGAGAAGAAATTAAGTATATGTTGTGGCTGTCTGCAGATCTGAAATTTAGGATAAAACAGAAAGGGGAGGTATTTGATATGCTTCTTCTTTCCTTCCATTATCAACAGTCAACCTTTTCGGAGGCAGCTATCCCAAAGAAACATGGAAAAGAAAATACATTTAACTTCCTAAATGGTAGCTAAGTAATGAAACCTCCCAGTCAGGACAGTCATCACTGAGTGTAAGGCATGGAAAATAAGTGTAAATATCAGCTATTCTGTGACAAGTCGGTGCACTTCCTTCGTGTGGAATGTTAAAATTCCTTAACTGGATCTGAACCTGAGAAATTATTTTTCTAGAAAGATTTTATTCTTCTTTTTCTAAAAAAGCGTGTAAATTTTTTTTCCTAAAAAATGTGTAAATTCTTACATAGCCCTTTTCTCCCTGTGTTTTCTTTTTTTTAATTTTTTTAAATTTTATTTATTTCTGCATGTGTATGAATGTACTGTCTGCATGCAAGTCTGTGCACCCGTGTCGTGCAATGCCGCGGAGGTCAGAAGAGGGTGTCGGATTCCCCTGGAACTGGAGTTCTCCTGGAATTGGAGTTTCGGACGGTTCTCAGCCGCCATGTGGGTGCTGGGGATCGAACCTGGGTCCTCTGCAAGAGTGGTCGGCGCTCTTATCCGCTAGGCCATCTCTCCAGCCCCCATCTCTCTGTGTTTTCTATCAATTAAAAATAAAGATGATATGTATTATTGTCTAGCAATCCAATCTCTTCTGGATGTATATAAAATGTGATTATTTAGGATAATATAAAAATCCATAACAGAGTAACTGTTTTTCTTTGAAAATTCCAATTACTAAAAGAACAATTAAATGCTAACCAAATAGGAGAAGAAATGGGATGTAGTGCTTAGCTATAAACATTCTTCTGCATTTTGAGCAATTTATGTTTTGAAATGCTTAATTAAAGTGGTAGCTTCAATTTGGAGTGCTTAATTGTGAAAGTAGCTTTGTATTCCAAGTTTATTCAAAAGCTTTATTTAGAGTTGGATTGAGGTTGAGTCCATTTAGTATGACCCTTACTTTCTTATCCAGTTGACTAGCTCTCCAAGCTCCAAAGGAAAAAGTGAGAACTGCCATGAGTTGATGTTTATAGAACACATGGAATGGAGAGAAAAGGTCTCTTTGGGTCTCAGGCCTTTGCCTGTCACACTTTGTGTGGAAAGTTAGCTGGCAAGAGACCAGAACTCATCCTATCAGGAAGTCCATTAACACAAGCGGAAGGAGGAAGAGCTCCACCCCATGCCCAGCTCCTGGGATTCTTGTTAAATGACTTCCAGAAACTAAGCCTTTGTGCCCCCCCCCCACGAGGATGAGTGATGAACATGAAGCTGAAAAACTGAAGCTTGCCAATGTCCTATATAGGACTTTCATGGTCCTATGATGTGACAGAGTAGGGTCTTACTCATTGAGAAAGCACTTCTGAATCAGACATCTTCAGAGATATTGAAATTAAATGGGGATTTCTATGGAATTGAGTAAGCTGATGGTTCCAATGTAAAATATCCTTTGGAATAAGCTCCAAACTGAACTCAGAATAAATAGTAATACTTTATCCTAGGCATAGTGGTGCACACCTGTAATCCTAACACTTGAGAAGTAGAGGCAAGAGATTCAGGAGGTCAAGCTAGGCTCTGCTAGATGGCAGGCTTGAGGCCAGCTTGGGTTATATGAAACCCTGTCTTGAAGAAAAAAAAAGTCTAACACTTAAGTTTATGTCTATGTCTACAAGCTATGTGTGTACATATATTGCCTCCATGTACGTAAGTGCACCCATGTCATACAGGAGGTCAGAAGAGAGCACTGGATCCCCTGGAACTGGAGTTATAGATGGCTATTAGCCACCATATAGATGCTGGGAATCAAACCTGAGTCCTCTGCCAGAGCAGCCAGTGCCCTTAATCACTAAGTCAACTCTCCAGCACCAAGCTATGTATACTGAGCATGATAATCTGTAAATTCAATTTTTTCATCTTTTTGAGACAGGGTCTCCCTGTATCTCAAGCTGGCCTAGAACTCACTTTGTATATAAACCAGCCTGGCCTTGAAGTCACAGAGATCCACCTGAGTCTGTCTCTGGAGTGTTGGGATTAAAGCTGTGAGCCACTACACCCAGTTGTAAATTCAATTTTTAAGTAATATTTTGACCACTTATTCAGAAACAATAATTAATTTATATCTTGGGATAGACAAACGGCTCAGTAGTTAAGAGTAGCTAGTACTGGCTGCTCTTGCAGAGGATCCAGGTTTGGTCTCCAGCCGACACATGGCAGCTAACGACTATCTGTAACTCCAGTTCCAGGGGTCCTGATGCTTTCTTGTGGGCTCCATGGACATTGTACATATGTAGTGCACTTACATACATGCAGGCAAAACATTAGCCATGTAAAATAAGAATGAATAAATAATTTAAGAGAATATGTTTTGAAACATAATCCTTGATGATATTGGATGTAAAATATACCCTCTATTTTAATTGTATTTTTGTCCTTGGTTTTCAGTACTTGCCTTTATTGCAAGGGAAATCTTTAGGCATGATTTTTGAAAAAAGAAGTACTCGAACAAGACTGTCGACAGAAACAGGTGAGTTCACTGACCAGTCCAAAGTTGTTGAACAGTTGGCCTGGGGATGAGGACTTGGAGGCATGAGCCAATCTGGAGTTTTATATGTCTCTTTTTTATTATTATTTTTTATTAATTTATATATATATATATATATATGCAAGATTATGTTACTAATCAAATCTAGACCCATGCCCCCCTCCCTATCCCCCCCATACTGCCAGAGCTCATGCATTCTGCCAAGCATGTTTTTCATCTTTTTCTCACTCTTTCTCAAAATTCTCGATGTGGAAGTTGACTGTTTTGAGCAGAAGTTCACCGTTTCAGTCAGTTCTTTGACACAGTCTTTTCTGTTGTTGTTGTTGTCGTTGTTGTTGTTTCCAATATGCATCACTCCCAACTACTTGGACAAAAGCTCAAGGGGCCTTGCACGAGAAATACTTATAACTAGGTAATTGGTGCTAGCATCCACAGTTGAGGGATACCATTCGTCATTTGTTTTTCTGGGACTGTTACTTCACTCAGCATGATGTCCTCTATCTCCAGCCATTTTCCAAAGTTCATGATGTCATCTTTCTTTACTACTGCATGGAACTCCATTGTGTGGATGTACCACATTTTCTCTATCCACTCGTCAGTTGAGGGGCACGTGGGTTGGTTCCAGCTTTTTGATATTGTGAACAGAGCTGTGCTTCAGGTGGTCTTGGGAAGTCCCTGATCTAAGCTCTGCACACTTTTATATGTATTTTTAACCACCACAGAGAGCAAACAGTTTCACTAGCAGCAGCAGCGCAGGGTTACTCTCAGTGATTGTACAAGCTGTAGGCAGAAATACTAGCTTCATATCTAGGAAATCTGTGAAATCTAGATGTCCTGGATAGCACTTCACATCTAGTATATAGTGTAGGTGGGCACCAAACCTGAGGCCTTAAACTCATGCAAGAAATGTGTCCATTTTGAACAGATGACGTTTTTGTTCTATGTCAGATCATGGAAGCTTAACCTCTTCTGCATTAGGCAATCCTCAGTTGTCTTAGGCTTTCGCTTTCCCAGTCTGGTCTCCTCTCCCTCTTTCTAGGTATGGCTAAATCCTGGAGGATATTTGAAAGTCTAGATAGCGAAGAATCAGGAATTCTGGTCATAGAACATTAGGGTACCATCTTCAAGTGTTTATACTGGAGCCTTTAGGCACTTCTGTATATCCATTCAATCTGCAGTTTAACTCAGGGTTTGTTTCACTCATAAAACCTTATAAAGGTGATGGGGTGCTAGGTTCACTCAATAAAAGTAACACCAAGCATCAAATCTTAAGACCACTTTTATTGTTAATGTACTTCCTTTGCCCCTGGAGAGAAGGAAGCAGGAAGAGGGGGAAAATATAAGGTATCAAAACCTTATAAAGATTCTCTTGGTTTAACTCTCTCAGACACATCATTGTTCTCTACACTTCGTTGGAACAGCGGAGATACTGGACAGCCATCTCTGTTCCACCCTCAAGTACTACAGCAGCCTCTTAGACCTGTGTCTTAATAGAAAAAATAGATGCTGTTAGTACTGGAGTTCCTCAGGCTCATATGAGGCTTTGATGTTCCCCAATGTTTGAAAGTTCATGTGAGGAGGACACAGTGCATACGGAGTGAAAGCGTCCATCTATTTCTATTGTTCGAGTCTCTTTTCTTATGTGCTCCTGTTCCCCTTCCAGGTTCCAGCCTTGGCAGTCAGGTAAGGAAAAGGCCAGTAGGAATAAATCCTGCTCTGACTTCTGAGTCTATTAATATTCTTTTTGCCTGGTCAAAATTTAAATTTCTCAATTTTTCTAAAGCTGTTATGCCTGCAATGGCTTTCAAAAAGTCTGTTTTGAAGCTTGTGAGCCACAAATGACCCATTTTCTTTCCCACTATATTTCTCCTCTATTCGGACCTCAATTGCATCAATAATATGACCCAACTGGGGAATCACAAAGGTTGAGGAGTAAGTGCCATAAACAAAAATATATTGGATAATTTCTATAGTGCCTTATCCTACCTTACTGGCATCTGCATTTTTAGGGCTTAAAAGCAAATTAATACTGTATTACATGTGATTTTTGCCTTTTAATGATTAATAATGAGGTGAATCAAATAGATAACCAAAACGAAGTTCAGGGGGATTAAGTGATGTAGTGCTAGGTTGACTCAATAAAAATATCGCCAAGCATCAAATCTTTTTTTTTTTTTTTTCGTCTTTTTGAGACAGAATCTCCCTTTAGTCCCAGCTGGCCTGGAGCTCTCTCTGTAGACCAGGCTGGCCTTGAACTCACAGAGATCCACCCACAGAGATCCCCTCTGTCTCCAGAGTGCTGGCAAGCATCAAACCTTAAGATCATTTTTCTTATTGATGGACTTCTTTTGCCCCTGGAAGCACGGAAGCAGAAAGATGTGTCAGTTAATCTTAGAAGTCCTAGGAAGGAAACATGAGCTACATTTTGCACTTTATTTATTTTTTTTGGAAAATTTTGCACTTTAAATCTGGCTCCAGTAAGAGATCACTTTGGCCTCTGATTGATACTTGGGAAAAATGAATAAACTTGTAATTTTCAAACTCTGCTTCCTCCCAACAATTATCTTTAATGAGTTAGGCAGAGTTTGATTTGTTTTATTTTTTACATTGCATCTTTAGTATATAAGAGAGTCTTTTCAAAGCCATCAGAAGAATTAGTACATAGAAGATTCTCAATTTTAAATGTTTTAGATTGATATCTCTTGGTGATTGTTATTTCCACTTTTCTCTGTCTAATGTTATGTTTATTATTAAAATATCCCTGAACTGCTTCATCCGATAATGATGGTGAATTAAAGATATCATTAAAAACAAGAATTGAGGCTCTAAGATAGTTTTGTATGTAGGCTTTGTAACAGATATGCTGATCTTACTTAATCCTCGTGACAATGATGGGGAAACCATAGAGGAAAGCAGGCCAAAGTAGGTTCAGAAAACGGTCCATGTACACATAGCTAATCCACAGCAGACACATGATTGAATGCTATTAAATGTACTTTTAAATATCTAGTTTAATTGAAGTTGAGATGGTCATGTTTTATTCTACTGACATTGCATCCACAAATGGCACTAAGCAGTTTGTTAAAAGTGATGATTTCTCAAAAGAAGTGATCTAAATCCTGGACAAAATTGCAAACTATAACAACAAATGCTTGAGGCTAGGAGTATTTATTTGGCCTTTAAAATGTATGGTTCACCAGTATATTTGTCATTATCCTCAGTCAGTACCTGTTGGTCTAATTGCTTATGGCATACTGCCAAACTCAGTAGCAGACAAATCAGAGTGAGACGGTGCCTTAAATGCTTATGGAAATAGTAGAACCCAATCCAAACCTTACCAAAGCATTTCTGTTGTAATAGTGTACATGTACACTTATTTCCATGATGGGAATAGACACCAGGTCTTGTGTATATTAGAAAACACCTTCAAACCATATATGTGCATCTTAATAATTTTCCTTTGTATAATTTTTCATCAGGTACGACACGTTTCCTTGATATCTAGAATGAAAGTAGGTTGTAGTTAACTGTCCACGACTGCCACAGACTTACACACCCTTATAGGATAGTCCTTGAGGATTCTGTCTTAAGCCTCAGATTCAGACTCCCAGTCATATCTTATATCAGGAAACATAATAAAATTACCCACTGAAATTAATTATTTATGAAATATGTTTTTTAAAGTCTAACACACCTCCAGGGAAGTATATAAATGATTAAGTGTATGCTAGTTCAATGAATTCTTGTAGTAAACACATCATTTTAACTAATACCCAGGAAAACAGAATATTAACAGCACTCAGCCTTCTTCATCAACCTGCATGCGCTTCAAATTGCTTCTCCTCCCATCTAAGGGTGACCATTATCCAGCTTTTCTAAGAGCACGGATTAGCTCTGCCTGTTTTTTCGAACTTTATATAAAAGGGATCATTTGGCATGTGCTCTTTTCTGTCTGGTGTCTTTCACTCTGCTTTATGTTAGAAAGATATATCCATGTCCTTCTGTGTAGTTTTAGATCTTTCATTCCTTGTCAACTCTTAATATGCCTCCCTAGAAAACCAGGCAATTCTCCTGTGTATCTACTAGTGATTGTATTATTTTATTGAAAATTAATTGAGCTGATAGATGGATACATTTATTAATCTCAATAAATGCAGTAGCTGCTAGAAAAATGCACAGGGCATTCTAAGCACTGGCTCTGTCCATTATTTAACACCGGTATTTCATTTTCAAGGTGAAATAGAAGTTGGTGCTGCAGCAGCTGCTTCAAATTCATCCTCTTTACAAAGACACCAATGCAAAAATCGTGATTCTATTCTGAGACTATGACAGCGGAGCACAGAGAGGTTAATGACTGCCTTAGCTCTACCAGCAAGAAGCCTCAGATCTCTCATATTTATAGTGAATGAATTCTATTACTACCCTTTGTTCCAAAGCCTGCAGAGATCTGTGAAGAAAGTGAAGAGCAAAATAAGATTTGCTTTTATTTTCCCAAACAGAAATTGAGAAATTAACAGGAGGAAAAAACAGTGATCAAAAATATCTGGTGTGAAAGTATAAACAAATATAAGAAGTAAAAGGATTTTCAGATGAAGGGAGGAGGGAGAATAGAGAGCCCTCCTTCAGGCCTCTTCTCTGCCATGGCTGCTCTTAGTGTTTTCTATATTTTATTTTATTTTATTTTATGTGTATGAGTGTACTGTCTGCATGTAAATAGGTACACCCATGTTGTACAATGCTGAGGAGGTCAGAAGAGGGTGTTGGATTTCCCTGGAACTGGAGTTAAGATGGTTCTTAGCCACCATGTGGGTGCTGGGAATCAAACCTGGGTCCTCCGCAAGAGCAGTTGGTGCTCTTAACCACTGAGCCATTTCTCCAGCCCCCTGTTAGTGGTTTTAAGAACTGGTAACACCCCTTGAATCTCTTATCATGGAGGCCTGATAAATTAATGAATATTTGATTTGTGCCTTTGGATTGGAATCTGAATTTCTTTTTGATCAGTGACAAGAGAGAAATCCCTTCTCAGACTTAATATCTCCCCCACCCCATGAGCTGCTGAAATTCTTGACTCCTTGAATCCAGAAGCACTTCCTTCCTGTGGCCCTTCTTCCTGCTTCTACTTCATAAGTCAAGGCTCCACGTGAATCTTCTTCCTAGTACAAGAAATGTTAAGTGTACCAGATTAATAGGAAATTGGAGCTACAAAATGATTTATATGCAGTGAAAGGACATGTCCTTGATCAGACATGCCATGTAATCTTAATTTTTCATTTTTGCATATGTGCACATGTTCATGTGTTTTCAGTTGTATGTATGTGAATGGGTACACAGGCAAGTGGAAGTGATAGAATAATACCCTTGGGTATCATCCCTCAGATGCTATCTACCTTTTTTTTTTTTCTTTGAGTCACAGTGTCTTATTGGCCGGAGGTCACCAAGTAGGCTACCCTGCCTGGCCAATGGACCCTGAGGATCTTCCTGTCTCTCCCTCCCAGGCACTGGGATTACAAGGGTGCACTACCATCCTGGCCTTTTCCCATGGGTTCTGGGCATCAGATTCAGGTCTTCATGCTTGCAAGGCAAGTACTTTATCAACTGGACTATATTTTCAATGCCACAAATTTTCTAGTCCTGACCCTCAGTGGTACTCATCCTTGTGCTAGGCACATAGTCAGTGCACAATCATCATTTCCTGGATGAATATATGGTATTCAGATTTGTTCCGGTGACTTTTTACAAAGAAATTAAGTTTTCAAGAATGACTATTAGTTACAATCATCATTAATGTCCAGAGTTTACTTCTCAGGTAATAGAAGTTTTTGTTCTTTCTGTCAACACAGTGAGAATTTATGGGTGTGGGAAATGGGTCCTTTATCCAACATCAATGTCTTTTCTTCCTTTATCAATACATTCAGCTAGTACTTCTGGTGTACTATTTGCTGTCTTTATTAAGTGTTTGTATGTAACTGATGCATAGGTAAGCAAACCATAGGAAATCCCTTGACTTCATGGAGCGAACCTTCTAGAGAACACAGAGACAGTATGCAATATCCAAAATAAATAACTGGATAATATAGAAGAAGATACATGCTCTCAGCATGAAAAATGTGCCTGAGCTTGAGGTAGAAATGTTTATACCATTATAGGGTACTTTTACCCTGAATGCAAAATCATCTGAGAGTTTTGGGAAAATGTGGGATAAAAAAAGTTGTTCTGGCTACTCTGTTGAAAATAGATTGTGTAAACCAGATAGACTCAGTAAAATCTGACTTTGCAGTGGCAGCTGGGGAGAGAGGGAGGTCAGAACTAGAGTGGTAGCAGAGAACGGGTTAGGAGGGACAGATTTTAAATATATTTGAAGGGAGATCCAAAGAGATTAAAGTATTTGGCAAAATATCGATGTAAAGGGTGACTTCCAAATTTCTGCCAGAGTAATTATGAAAGCTGCAGGAGGTTCACATTGAAAGGAAAAGATCAGGTATTCACTATTGCTTATATTAAGTTTGAGACATCTGTTACAGACACAAAGAAAGATGTTGAAAAAGCAGCTGGATATAAGTCTGGAGTTTGGAAGTGAGATCTGGCTTTGAGATACTGGAGAATCACCAGCATAGAGATGCTACTTGAGGCCATGGGACTTGATGTAAAGGGAGTAACTGTAGATTAGAAGACCAGGACCGAGAACTAAAGCTGGAATGCTACATAGGTACATAGCCAAAGAAAATAGAAGAAACCAGAAATCCAGACTGAGAAAGAACACTTAGCAACGTAGATATAAAATCAAGGACACTGGAGTTTATGTGAAGAAAGATTTTTTAATATAAATAATTGTTTATTGATGCTTTGTGTATTCCATACCAACATTTTCCAATTCAGTTCAGGCATATATCCCCTTCCCTTCTCCCCACCCCACCCCTACCCATCCCAGATCATGCATTCTGCCGTAAGTTTTCTGCATCTTTCTCTGCTTTTTTGTTTTGTTTTGTTTTCATTTTTTTTAACAATAAGTGATAATTTGTGAGTACAAGCATCCTTCATGTAAAACCAATTTGCAAGCAGTTGTGCCCAAACCCACACAGCTCATGGGTCCCACCATCCAGCAGGGGG
>VZQC01013236.1:603240-615893 GCA_009823505.1 Rhizomys pruinosus | reverse complement strand
GAGAGGGAGAGGGAGAGGGAGAGGGAGAGGGAGAGGGAGAGGGAGAGGGAGAGGGAGAGATTGATTTGCTGTAAGAAGGAGCAAAGAATTAAAGTGATACTTCACAAAGTAGTGCCAAGAAAAAATAATTTTTTAAAAGAATGTAAAAAATGAATATAGCCCATGAAGGCTGTGGCATATGGGATGAAGTAAAGAACTCTTAGAGTAGTGTCATAGGCAGGGGAAGTAGGGTGGCTTCTAGGGTATGAATGAAAGTGCGGGACAAAGACAATACATGGACTGACAAACGTTTGAAAACCATGGGTGATTTGGCAATGTAAACCACTTAAGACAATAGGAAGAGACATGGACATGTGGGATATGAAAACTTCGTCTATGCTAAACAGGAAATAACATGGAATGTATGGATACAGATGCTGGCAGGTGGGGAACTGTGGTGGTAGAAGCCGGAAGTTCTCTGTTATAAATGATCTCATTGAAGTAGGAAATAGGGTTAAGAGCTGAGTGCTGCCTCAAATGACCAACCACCTTCTCACCACTTCAGCTGTTATCATTCCGGCCCAAATTCTTAACTCTTATCCAGATTATACAAATGTCTCCTAACTGATGTGCTTGATTCTGCCCCATTCTTTATATCTTATTAAAACATAAGTCTAATTTTATCACTCCTCTGCTCCACCAAACAAAAGATTTGTTTTCTTCAGACAAAAGTCACAGTTATCTCCTATCCCCAGCTATGTTTATCAACATCATCTCTACTATTCTCCTCAGATACTTTGTCTTTCATACCAACCTTCTTGCTATCCCCACCATTTGTGATACCTACACAGAACTCTTGTAACTACTCTCTCTAGGGTTCCCTGTTTCTCATGGTCTATTTTCCCATATCTCCCCATCTTCACTCAAGTATTCCCCCAATCAGTATGGTTTCATTTATTATGGTACTTAAAAGAGCAATTCTTGTCTCTTGCATTTCCTGTTGCCCTCCTTACTCAATTTTTATAGCACTGACAAATATCTAACATATATTTAATTCATATTCAGTTTATGATCAGTCTCTCCCCACTAGAATAATAAGTTACAGAAGAGTTATATATTGTTGAGGCTGGAGAGATGGCTCAGCAGTTAAGAGCCCTGGGTTCAATGGCCAGCACAACTGTCATAACTCCAGTACCAGGAGAATCTGATGCCGACTTCTGACCTCCATGGGCACTGCATGACATGGATGCACTTATAGACATGCAAGCAATATATTCATGTACACAAGATAAAAGATAATAAAATATTTTAAAAAGAGTTAACATATTGTTTACAATGCTTCTGTCACTGCCTAAGACAGGACCAGAGCTATATGTCTACTATAAGTTTGAATATTTAGTGACAAAACTCTACTGCCAAGATTCAAATATAATGTGAAAATTGCCACCATTCCTATAATGTGAGGTAACTTGTAAAGAGGAAATCATTAATTGCCTGAATTGGATGAGAGATTTCAGACCTACAAATGAGAGTTTGATTCAAGGTTTCATGAAATCCTCCATTGATGTCTACAAACAATTTGAATAATATGATTTCAGTATGGACTGATATTAAGTGATATTAAGGAATCACCATTTTGTTAGTGATTGCCACTCATTCCCTTTCCAAATTCTCCACCTATACAAAGTCTTTTCATGTAATCATGTTACTTCTTTTTTTTCACATTTTTGAGACAGGGTCTCCCTCTTTTTAGTCTCAGCTGACCTGGAGGTCACTCTGTAGACCAGGCTGGCCTTGAACTCACAGAGATCCGCCTGCCTCTGCCTCCCAAGTGCTAGGATTAAAGGCATGTGCCACCACGCCCAGCTTCATGTTACTTCTTAAAGAAAGCAAATGTAATAAAATATTTTAATTAAAAAAGAAAATAATGAATAAATGCCAGAACAGTGGTGTGAGGCCAGGATTTATAGTCACTCTTTTCAAACTCTTTGATTCTCAGATTGTCTGTTTATACAATTCTTAGAGTAATATATGCTATGCCTTCCTCAGGGGGAAATCAATGGTGAAATATTCATAAAGTACCATGAAGTAATCTTGCTTTGTAAGTAGTCATTGAAAGATTCAGGGCATAATGGCCTTATAAGTATAACACCACAGTGATAGAAGAAATGACTATTGTGGTTGATTTAATTTTTATACAGAAGTTCTCAGATAAATACAAAAGTAGAAAGATGAGAAGAAAGAGCACCTCAATACTCTGCTATATTCATCTACCAATTGTTAATATGTCTTCCTCAGTTCCTTTATTTTTCCTATTGCTAAAGTATTTCAAAGTAAATCAAAATTGTTTATGATACTTTATCCCCAAATACACTTATTTGCATTATTTAAAACTTAAGAATAGTTTCCTCAGTAGCTGCAATGTCACCAGCAAAATGATGATTCATTAATATCATTTACCGTTAGTCCATACTGAAATCATATTATTCAGATTGTGTGTAGACATCAATGGAGGGTTTCATGAAACCTTGAATCAGACTCTCATTTGTAGGTCTAAAATCCCACATATAATTCAGGCAATTAAATGACTTCCTCTGTACAAGATAAATCCCTTAAACAGATGGGATTAACAAGTTGTGACAGTTATCTATTTCCCAAAGAAAAATTAAATGCATTATAATACAAAAGGTAAAAAGGAATGTTTGCAAAATATCTCAGACAAATCTCTATCTTGAAATTATGCTTGCTTTTCATTATACATGGGAGAAATTCTGCCCATTAAATATGTCTCAGACACAATAATAAAATTTTGGCTAGCTGTCCTGGTCTTCCATAATTTTGCCCCAGATCAGATGTCAAAAGTTCTTTGCATGTGCTCACAGAGTTGAACTATAGACTACTGTGTGTTTAATCCTCTTCAGTCTGATGGAATGTGCTGTGAGAGCAGGGTATGAGCCAGGTTCTTCTGCTCTGATATCTGCAGTGCTTACAGCCAAAAGGATGGTGAAAAGCAGTGAGGGTAATGATTCAGCGGTGCTTATCTTTGTCTTCATTATAAGATGAAGACAATGAGATTAAATGGTAGAGTGACCCTTTCACTCAGTGACTTAAAACCACCATTTCAATGCTTTCTTATTTTATTTGCAAACTTTAAAAATTAAAGTATAATTTGTATATAATAAAATGTACAGATCTTTTTTGGGTTTTTTTGATCTTTTTGAGACAGGGTCTCCCTTTAGTCTCAGCTGGCCTAGAACTCGTAGTCCAGGCTGGCCTTGAACTCACAGAGATCCACCTGCCTCTGCCTCCCAAGTGCTAGGATTAAAGGCAAAAATGTACAGATTTTTTTTTTAATTTTATTTATTTCTGTATGTGTATGAATGTACTGTCTGCATGCAGGTTTGTGTACCCGTGTCGTGCAATGCCACGGAGGTCAGAAGAGGGTGTCGGATTCCCCTGGAACTGGAGCTCTCCTGGAATTGGAGTTTCAGACGGTTCTTAGCCACCATGTGGGTGCTGGGGATCGAACCCGGGTCCTCTGTAAGAGCGGTCGGCGCTCTTAACCGCTAGGCCATCTCTCCAGCCCCCAAACGTACAGATTTTTAAATGAACTATTCAGTGTTGACAAATGCCCATAGAGCCATGTCAGTAGATATATGTTATCTATATCTATATCTATCATATATATATATAGATATTATATATAAATACCACTTCTAGGAATGTGGAAAACTCTTTCAACTCAACCCCCCCCATCCGCAGCTTCTTTTCTGGGCAATCACCAGCTACCTAGAAGCAACCACTATTACAATTTCTTTCCACTCTAGTCCTACATATTTCTTTGTAGACTAGAGCACTAAATATTTTATTTTGTTTTTGTATAACTGTTTCTGGAATTATTAATTTTCTACTGAGTAGCAAGCCATTAATGTGTCCTATTAACTCATTTATTTATGTCCTCCTAGATGCATATCTTTCCATAGAATAAAACTAGGCAATGCCCCTTATGGACAGCTCCTGAAGAAAACGGTAGAGAAATGGTCATGCATACGAAGGAAAGTTAAGTCTTTTGTACAAAATTACATCTATTCCTCTCACTTCATCATGCTATGCTTGGGAATTTCCTGCTAAAAAGGTTTAAGAGCTTTAATGCGGAGGACATTTCTATTGACATGGTGCCGATGCCTTGTAATTTTATTTTGTGCTCCAGTTCCTTTTTTTTATTTTCAAAACATACTCTCTTTTTCTTTCATTGTAGGCTTTGCTCTGCTTGGAGGACATCCTTGTTTTCTTACCACACAAGATATTCATTTGGGTGTGAATGAAAGTCTCATGGACACTGCTCGGTTTGTAAAATTTTTCTTCTCTTCAAAGCTTATTTCAAAATCTGATGGATTGATTTGTTTCAAAAAGAAAATATGCTTCACCTTAAATGACGACTTCTGCTCTTGGTGGCCTTTGTACTTCTCTTTTTTTCCCTGAATCTTTCTTTGTTGTTTGGAATGCCTCTCCTTAATCCTCTGGCCCCTTTCTATGGGTTAAGATTTTTTCTAGCACTTTTTTTTAATAATTTTTATGATTGATTTGTGCATTTCGTACATATTTTCCCAATTCAGATGAGGCAGATGGACCTTTACCCTGCCACCCCCACCCCCCACCCCATCCCAGATCATGTATTCTGCCATAACTGTCCTGCATCTTTCAGGTTTTTTTTTTTCCTTTTTTAGCTATAAGTGATAATCCATGAGTATAAGCATCCTTCGTGCAAAACCAATCTACAGACTGTTTTCTAGCACTTTTTTAAAGAATGCTTATGATAAATATCTAAATTTAATGAAACTCAGAAATTATGGAAAAGCGACATGTTCAATGACTCATAAGTATTAATAATATGATTTCTTAACACTGGACTATGCTGGGTATTGTTCTAACTCATCAAATCCTGATGAAAACCCACACATATTGGTATACAGAATTGAAATGGCCCAGTTAGGAACATAGTAGCTGCATTGCACAAAATCCCAAATTCCAGGATACTAATATTGTATAGATATTGACAACTGGAAAAAGGAAATGCCAGATTATTAAAATGTATGCTCGTTCAGAAATTCTGGTTGTCTTATCTTAAATACGTAGTCTTTAAGGTCACCCTGGATATCAACCTTTGGACAAAACTTAGGAGAAGACAGCATGGAGATGCTTTACTTGTTTCAAAGCCACCTTCTAGGGAAGTGCCTTGACCACTTCCAATGGCACTATATTGGCAAGTACTAGTAGGCAACAGCCACCTAAATGAACCAGGGGGAGCAAAAAGTTCTTGCCCACTATTGTATTGAAAGTTGAAACATGCAGTCTGACTCCCCATGTAATGATTTTTATCACTATATAATGTCCAGTTGATAAATTCACAGAATGTCTTGGTTAAATGTTTTATCACAATAGAGAAGACTAATGATTTTTCCTTAAAATGTGTGTCACAAAACATACCTTGATGGGTATTGTCTGCTTTTAATAGCAACTACCCTGGTATATACTAAAGAATTCACTTTAGTGGACATGCTAAAGATATTTCAATAACTCATCTTCAAGCCTTTTACATATGAAGATATTAAATGTCATGTGGACAAAGAGTACTATGAAGTGATGCGGTTGTCTTCTGGATGCTACAGACACAAAGAATAGATAAACATAAATGATTTTTCTTCTGAATATGCTGACACTAACTGGGGTTATATTTGCCTGGTGACTCCATCTCCACAAAAGTAAAATATGCTTTATTCATAACCACATGACAAAATCTAGTGAAAGGCAAAAAAAAGATAGACACATTCCAGAGAGTTTTAGTGGTGATCCTCCAAATAGCACCACGTTAACAGGAGTGAATAAGTCATGTGTGAAGTCATGATGGGAAAAGAATTCAGGTTGAAGGAACAGCTGAACATCCAAGAAAAGGTGCCAGTGCAGATTGGTGCTACAATGAGATCAGGAATTGGTGGAGAGGATAGGATCCCCAAAGCAAGAAACAGCGAGCCGTACACTGAAAACAAGGAATGGCTATAAACTTGTGCTTTTCTTTGCTTGTTCTCCATGCATTTTTCCTGCTGCAAGGCCTTAGTTAGAGAACCTGCAGGTACAGCCTAAGTAAAATAATCTATTCACAAATTCCATGTAGTTGTGACCTTTTGGGTCCACAAAATTACTTCCATTTGCTACATATGGATTAAAACAGGGATAAAATGGCTCCATGTAATTCTTTCTAATCATTTAATCTTACCTACAAAGTTGAATGACAATAATAGCTACTTCTTAAAGGATATTTACCATGGACTACTTATGTTATCTTTATAAAACATTTCCAAAGTAAACATTATTGGCTCAGTTTTATAGATGAGAAAAACCATGGCTCAGAGAAGTAATGGAACTTAAAAGCTAAGTCAGGATTTACATGCTTCGATTACCCAATGAGAAGAAATATTCCATGAGAAGAAATAAGTTCTGGGAAATATTTGCTTGTCTATTAGGACTACTCTGAGATTTAGCAACTCTATATTAGCCTTCATAAGACTCAGTATAGTCATAGCCATGGTTATGATTTATTATGGCAACAATGCATCAAATAAAGTCATCATGGGAAAATACATATGCAGTAGAGCTCAGGAGAAACCAGGTGCATGTTCCTAAAAGTCTTTCCCTAGTGGAGTGACACGGGATATACTTAATTCCATGAGTACTGATTTGTGACAATGTATGTGAAATGTTGACAAGAAAAGGATGTTCATAAGAAATGCAGAACCCAGGGTTTTTGATGAAGGCTGGTCATTAACACAGTCTACCTGGCATGTACCCAAATTCTAGGCCCCTCTAACATAAAACAGGTGTTTGCCTTAACCCATATTGTTTACAAAACATTTTAGATAAAGTAAGCCACTCTTATTAGTTCCTGGCAATGTTGGAAACTCCTCCAAACGAACTTTCAATATGGTATCCCAAAGCCGGCTTTAAAAACAGACTTTTCAAAGGTTACCAGTCAGGTCAGCTTTTTGTTTTCCACATTATTTTTTCCTGTTTAAAATTAAGAAGCTCTGATCCTTAAGATCCACTTTGTGATTTATTTTTTAAAGATGAAATTGTTTATTTTTTATTTTCTAAAAATATAATTGCATTTTGTTTATTTGTGTATAGATCCAAGGGTGGGGTTGTGTACCACAGTTGCATGTGGAGGTCAGCGGACACCTTGTAGGAGTTGGTTTTCACCTTCCACCCTGTACATCCATGGCACTGAAATCAAGTCATCAGGCTTGGCAGCAAGTTCCCTTACCTTCTGAGCCATCTCCCCAGCCCTGTAATCCACTTTACACTACCAAATGTCTGGAATGCATAAAACACAAAGTTGTCTTTAAACAGAAGTGTGTCCCAATGTAAACATGTGTACATGTATGAAAATATGAAGGATCATTTCGATCATGGTAGAAATGGAAGTAGGGGAAGTTGTAAAACACACTTTGGGGATTATATTGATAAATTTGTTAAAATGTAGTACTCTAGCTGCACACTTAGAAATTCCAGGTCTCAGTTACATTTCGGATGGTTTTAGGAATCTGACTCTGATAAAAAGTGTAAGTGGATCTTGTCAAAGGCTTTTTCTACATCAATTGAGATGATCCTGTGATTTTTGTATTTCAGTCCATTTATGTGTTTTATGATATTTATTGATTTACATATGTTGTATCATCCCTGCATCTCTGGTATGAATCCAACTTGATCATGATAGATGATCTTTTTGATGTGGGTCTCTATGCAGTTTGCAAGTATTTTGTTGAGAATTTTTGCATCTGTGTTCATTAATGAGATGGGTCCTTAGTTTTCTTTTTTGTTTGTGTCTTTGCCTGGTTTTGGTATTAGAGTGATTCTGGCTTCATAGAAGGGGTTTGGGAGATTTCCCTCTGTTTGTATCCTCCTGAACAGTTTGAGTAGTAAAGATTGTAAGACCTCTTCAAAGGTTTTATAGAATTCTGCTGTGAAACCATCTGGGCCTGGGCTTTTTTTAGTTGGGAGGTTTTTTTTTATTATATCTTCAATTTCCTCAAATGTTGTGGTTCTGTTTAAACTGTCAATCTCTTCTTGGTTAAGATTTTTTGGTTCCCAGGATTTCAGATATTCACCCATTTCTCTTAGGTTTTCAAACTTAGTAAAGTATAGGTTTTTGAAGTATTCTTGTATGAGAGCTGGAGGGGTATGTATAAATTCAGTGGTTAAAAAAAAAACTCCACAGTTGCATTGTGGAAGAATTGTGGAAGGCCGTACCTTGAAGGCAGATGCAATTAGAACAGGAAGAAAGGGAAAATAATACAATATTAGAAGCTGGGCCATGCCCCAACCCCAAAGCAGCCAGACAGGTAATTCTTTTGGCAAATTAAGAAGAAAGTTAAATTCCCCATTTTATGGGGGTAGTAGTTATTGTGGGAATTTAACTTTCTTCTTAATTTGCCAAAAGATCTGACAATCAAGATATGGTGAGACTTTGAAATTCAATAAACCTACATTGAAGAAGACAATAGAAATCCACTGTCTTCCACAGAAGCAATTGTACCAGGGAAGTCAAAAAGTGAATCTTAATGACATCTAACTTGCAAGCGTGCTCTGAACAACTCTTAGCAACTGCCTTCTTTGCTTTTTGTAGAAGTTTAACTTTTGAAGATACAAAGAGGTTGTGTGCGTTTGAATGACAGTGCTTGCCCTTCTAGTCAAGAGAACAGTGCCTACCTGACACTGATTGATGGCACTACTTCTCCAATCTACCTGTCTGGCTGCTTTGGGGTTGGGGCGTGGCAGAATAAAAAAGTGCCTGTGTAGTGGTAAAAGTAGAAACTGAAGGGAGAATGCAATAGACGCAACCACAGAAAAAGGGGATTAAAAGCAAAACTGGACTGGTCTCTTGATAGCTGTTAAATGCAATTTCCAAAGTGCCAATTAATTTTTTCAAATGATTTAATTATTCATCAATTGAAACACAGTTGTTAAATGCCTGTTTTCTTCTACCAGACTTTGTTTTAGCATTGAGAAAAAAATGTTAAAGTCAAACAAGATCTTTCTTGGAGTATAAATATGTTCTGTTGTTGGGGCTGGAGTGATGGCTCAGCGGTTAAGAGCACTGGCTGCTCTTGCAGAGGACCCAGATTCGATTTCCAGCACCCACATGGCGGCTAAGAACCGTCTTTAACTCCAGTTCCAGGGGAATCCGATGCCCTCTTCAGACCTCTGAGGCATTGCACAACTCGGATGCACCAACCTACATGCAGACAGTACACTCATACACATAAAAAATAATAAAAATAAAACAAAAAATATGTTCTGTTGTTTTTTAACTTGTTTAAACTTTTATTTTTTATTAATTTTTTTTTATTTATTTCTGTATGTGTATGAATGTACTGTCTGCATGCAAGTCTGTGCACCCGTGTCGTGCAACGCCGCGGAGGTCAGAAGAGGGTCTCGGATTCCCCTGGAACTGGAGTTCTCCTGGAATTGGAGCTTCAGACGGTTCTCAGCCGCCATGTGGGTGCTGGGGATCGAACCCGGGTCCTCTGTAAGAGCGGTCGGCGCTCTTAACCGCTAGGCCATCTCTCCAGCCCTGTTCTGTTGTTTTATTAGACACATATCTTAATCATGACTAGAAGAGCAGATTGAAATAAGTGCTAGAAAGAAGAGAAAGAAGAGTGACTGTGAGTGAGGTAGAGGCTACTTTGCCTCTCATCAGCAAAGACTTGTTTCAGAAGATGACATTCAAGCTGCGAATTCAATGGACAGGCAGAGCCAGACATACAAAGCTTTAGGAAGAGCATCAGAAAGAACTTCTGAAACTGAGGCCCAGGGTAGCAGCAAGTTGGCTTTTCAGGAACAGAAGCAAAGTCTTTGATGCTCTAAAGTTGGCATATAAACCTGTTTTAAATCTGAAAATTAAATATACACATATATGTATCTTATAGATTGGCCTCAAATTATCTTCCCTACCAAAGGAATGAAAATTAAAACCAGCCAAGTATTGTCCCTGCCTAAAATCTCAGCGCTTAAGATGCTAAAGCAGGATGATCCAACAGTTTTGAGATCAGATTGGACTATTTAGAAAGACTGTTTCAAACAAAATCCCAAAAGAACAAAAATCAAATAGAGAGTATAAAAATGAATGATAAATATCTATATATTAAAAGGATATTGTATAGAATATACTTAGAACTTACCCATATTGCATATATTTATGCCCATGGAATGGCAACTCCAATTTCTCCATGTCTACTGCTCCTCAATTCCCTGTAGAACATCATTTTACTATGTCTGTGAGTTTAACTATTTCAAATATGTCAAACAAGTAGGCATCTTGAACAACTTGGCCTTCCATCACTGGCTTATTTCATTTGGCTTAATATCTTTCAGGCACATCTGGGGTTTTATGTTTGCTTGTTTGTTTGTTTGTTTGTTTGTTTGTTTGTTTTTGCAAATGGCAGAATCTCCTTTTTAAGGCAGAAAGAGATTTCATTGTATGTTTCTATCACATTTTACTACCCATCCATATATTGATCCAGGTTGTTTCCATATCTCCTATCCCTATAGAATCAGGTTTGTGTCCCCAAATGCTCTTCAGTGTGGGTTCACACACTGAACCCTGGTCAACCACTAAGAGTCTCACTGATAAATGAAACTGAATCCCCTTCCCAAAGGTCATTGGTTGCTAGTAGTTTCTCAGGTAGTGTTGAAGTTTCCTACCCATTTCTTTAAATCCATGTTGGGAATTTTTTTCTGGCTTGAGCTTATGTGGGACTTGTCTTTACTGTCAGCATTGCCTTGAGTTCACATGAGTAACTCTCTATGGTCATCAACCACCTCTGGCTCTTACAATCTTTCTACCCCCTCTTCTGCAATGATCCCTGAGCCACAGGAGGCAGAAGACTGACATAAATGTCCTATTCAGGGATAAACAGTCTGCAGCCTCTTATTCTATATACTTTGGTCAGTTGTGGCTTTTTGTGTTAATCACCATTTGCTGTATAAGAACTTTTCTCTGCTTAGAGTTGAGAGATGCATTAATCTATGAGTATAGCAATAAGTCATTAGGAGTCAGTTTAAAACCGTATCTATTTAGGAGAATGATTATATTAGGCTTTCTTCCTTGGCCTGTGGGCTTTCAAGCCTCAGGCTCCTAGGCCTGATACTAGTATCAAGTATGGGCTCTCTCTGATGATGTCGACCTTGAATCCAATTAGAAAGTGGTTGGTTACTCCCATTAGTGCCACTATTGTACCTGTGGGCATATCCTGCCATGTCAGTTGCTGTTGTTACTGGCAGGATTCACAGGTGTGTAAGGTTGATAATTCTCTCTTCAGGTAGCTTCCATAGCAGCTTCCAGAATTATGAAAGCTAACTAGTAGAGATGAAGTTTCAAAGGCAGTACCAGGTTGATTTCTCCTTGTTTGCTCTACAGCTCATATGGTTTTTGTTTTGTTATTGAAGTATAGGAGTTCCTTAAATATTTTGGACTTTTACTTCCTCTTTCAGATATATGCTTTGCAACCTTTTTTCCCTTTCTATAGGTTTGCTTTTCACTCTTCTGATTCTTTTGCTGTACAGAGCAGTTCATATCTCATGTTAGATATGCTTACTACAATAAAAATATCTTATGTTAAAGGTCAAGCAAGCTTTTTAAGAGTAGTTCTTAACAAGTAATTATCTTATCCCAAAGCAGATTTTGCAATTAAAGAAAAATGTTACTTCTTTACTCCTTGATTTATAATAATATAGCTTGTTCATTTAATAAAATGTTGTGGGTGAATTCTTCTCAGCTAAGTCTGAGTTGAATATTGTCTAATGTGAGGATGTGTTAAAGAAGGTAGTGAGATAGAGCTGTGCAATGATATTTTGGAAAAGCTGTTGTGCTAAGGATCCTCAAAACCACCCAAAGTTTCAATGATTCAATAGGAGGAAGGCTTATAGGACTTAACATATAGTTGCTTCATGACAAAGATTTATTACAACTAAAATTCACAGATGAAAATCACAAAAAGAGAGCTGAGGGTACAGCTCAGTGGCTCAACACTTGCCTAACAGGCAGAAGGCCTCCTGTTTCATCTCCAAAATTGTGAAAAGGAAAATAACAGAGAGAAAAACCCGTGAGGTAAAATATGAACAAAACTAAGCACAAACTTCTATGTCTTTCTTTAGTCATTGAAATTACACAGGATGTCCTTAATTTCCTCTGCAAAACAGTCCCCCCCACCCCAGATTTTTATTGGAGACTGATCATAAAAGCACATATAACTCCCTTAGGAAACTATTCTCAAGGTCTTTATTGGTGACTGGTCACGTTAGCACTTTCTGCCCAGCACAAATCCAAATTCCAGCCTCCCAGAAAGAAGGTGTTCCACATAAATCACAGGATGTATATCCTTGCCAGTTTTTAAGGTCTAAATTTCTTTTTTTTTTCACTTTATAACGAGGATATTTATACACACTTATTTATACATATGCAAATTTTGTATACATTTATAATATTATATATTTGTTATATTTATTTATTTATTTTTTTCTTTAAATCTTTTTTTTATTTTTATTGATGCTTTGTGTATTTCATACATCATTTTCCAATTCAGTTCAGGCATATATCCCGTTCCCTTCCCCCCCACCCC